>VZSZ01003620.1:80241-93769 GCA_013398815.1 Ibidorhyncha struthersii
GCCCCCGGTGGGGTCGCACCGCGTTGCCGCTTGTCCTCAGGGCGGGTTCCCGCTGAGGCGCTGCCCGTTCCTGTCAGGTGTATGCGAGTGCGCACAGGCGTGCGGCGCCGCCGGGGCTATCTCCCATCGACCCACCCAGCCGCTCGGTGTGGCGGGTGCTGGGGGGCCTCGGCACGGTGGGCCGCTTCGGCTGTTGTCACGTCTTGCGGCCGGCGGAGGTGAAAAGGTGCGAAAGGACGGCGCCCCGTAAGACGGCGGCGCTGGCTGTTACCTGTGCCTTCGCCGACTCGTCGACAGACTTCGGTAATTGGCGGCGAAAATCTTAGTCATTGCAGCCAAACCAGCTCGTGCTACACTCCCATGCTGAAGAGTAGCTACCGCCTAAAATTAAACGTCGCTGGCGACTGCGGTGGTCAGCTGAAACTGGTACTTATTCACTGGATCCCCTTCCCATCCACTACCGGTGTTTTAACTAGTATTTAGAGCACCGGTGGGAACTGATACCGTCTGATAATCTTTTACAGTTACCGGTGACCCAGAAGATGTCAAAATGAGAGGTTCACCACCTAAGAAGCAGTATCACAGACTTGGTGCTTGTAGGCTTTCAATATATTTTTGTAGTGTTTGAAGTTTTGTAACTTACTGTTCACTTCTGAACGCTGTACCTCAGCTCCTCCCCTCGTTGTTGGGATATAGAAGTAGTTTAGTAATAATGGGGGGTAAAGGCAGGGATTCTGTGGTTTAACCCTGTCATAGCTATGGAGCTGTTTCCATAACTTTTACCTGAACGTCAGGTTGTCCCTTGCACCTATGAATGCACACACGACTGGACACCTATTCACTAGTAAAATGATGGCAACTAGAGAGTAGTGAGTGCTAGAATTTTAAGTCGTGCTGGTTTCTGGTTGTCAGAGGGTAAGTGAGCATGAGATAAAAGCCAGTGCCATGTCTATTTTAAGTTCATGTCTTTATATTGTTCCTCTCAAAAGAGAATGATCCTACTGACACATTTTTCGGTTTCACCCTTCTGTTGCAGTCACCAGTTGGGTTCCTGTATTTATTCAAAGTTGGTATTTAATGCACTAGATGTTTTTGTGGGTTTATGTGGATTTTATTTTTTTCTTTATCACAAGACAAAGTTAAAATTAAAAGAACCAAATGCCTAAAAAAATAAACCCAAATAAAATAAATAAACCTAAAAATAAAATATCAGCTCCTGACTGACTTGACCTCTCAGTGAGATATAACTATAATCAGAATGAGGTGCTACAGTCTTGCAGTGGTGGTAGTAAATACAAAGTTACACACATGTGCAGCTGTGATCACAGTCAAGTGGATAATTCATGCAGGTAGTACTCAGTATATGTGGCTCTCCAATGGGGTGTAATCATTTCCACAAGCAGTTTTTGGTGTGTTACTGGTCGTGTGAGCCGATGCCCAGGACGGTTAAACTGTGCAGTCTCAACCATGGTAGATTCAGCTCCCTCTGGGAAGTACCTCAGGACCCAATCCCGAAAACAAACGTGTGGCTGTGATCTCTGCATGCTAGGGTAACCTACTGATCCCACAACTGAAAAACAAAAAGAAGCGCAAAGTACATTGTGATAAGCTGCTGGATAGCAATCTATTAAGGTTTAGAAGAAGGTGAAGGATGGATTTTTTTGTTTTGTTTTGTTTGGCTTTTGAAGGTTTAGTCCTTTATTAATGATTTCCTTGATTTATACAATTGTATGCTGTCAAATACTGTAGAATAGATTATCTCCTCCTACCCATTTTGCCCAGTTTAAGTCTGTTGAGAATTGCCTATAAGGGTCACCACTGATCTGTCTTAACTTCCATGCCAGGCAAATAATCAGATATAATTGCACAGAAATCAATGAATATATACTGACATGAAACTGTGAGAAGAAAATCGGCCCCATGGTGTTTTATATTTGTATAGCTGAAAGCCAGAAATAGCTGTCATAAACACAGCGTGTCCTTTCAGAAGAAATAGTCAATGCGTATCTTACAGTTGTCCAAAAAGTTTCTGTCTTCTGTTTCAGCAGCTTTGGGTTAGGAAAGTGAGGGCAGCAATCTTGGAATGAGAACTGCTCTGGAGAAACTTTTTGTTCCAGTGACTAATCTCCTTCTCCTTAATTCTGTGCTGTTAATCTTAGCATGCACGTACTCACACTGTTAACATTTGGCAAAGGACTATTTTCTTAAACAGGGTTCCTTAAGTGTGTTGCCAGGTGTCACAGGGTTAATTCCAATGACTGTGTTTTAAACTGCTGCTCTTTACATTAATTATGTATGTTCCTGTCTCTAGGCATAACAGCAAAGTGTAAGTGGCATGGAATGTTACATTCCAATTAGTTTTGCCATGCAAATGGGGACTATAGTTGATGGGTAGGTCTGACATGTACTGCGTTACTTGTCATGTTTTTCCTGGAGAGAGGGGAGTCTTGGGACTGAGTCACCATGGAAGAACATGGAGCCCTGTAGGCACAAAACTGGTGCAATGGAGTGATGAGTCAGACCTCTTGTCTTTAAATTTGGTATTATGTGGCATTCACGCATAGGGTGCATTGCATTCATTGTGTGCCTAGGCAAGTAACTAGCAGGCGAAACACTCATTTAATCAGTCCTCTGACTCTGGAGTGCCTTTTCTTTCCATCTATTGAATCTATCTTGCACGTATCCTACTTCTGTTGAAATGAAAGGCTGTTGGTTAGGATCATGTGGGAAATAATGGTGTATTAACTTGCTGAGCAAATCGGGTCTGCCAGGCCATATGCGTTGATTTTTTTTTTTTTGCGTTGATCCAATAGTAGCGTGACCTAATACTTAGATTTCCACTTTCTGCTCTGTAGATTTGCACCAGCTTTTTCAGACTTCTGAAATGGGATAAAGAGTAGAGGAGTAAAAGCCGCGTTGCATCTTCATAGGCCCCAATATTTGTCTAAGCCAAATGACTTTTATGAGTGTTGCTGTGGAATGACAGTATTGTTTCTGGTTCCAGAGGAAGCTGACGTTATTGCTAAGCTAAAGAAAATAACTGAAATTTCTTAGACGTGGTAGCCTCAGAAATATGCTAAACAGTGAGAGTGAAGACTGCTCACTCAGCTGTTTTCGGAAACAAAACAAAGCTTTACATCAGAGATGTCTTCACTTAGGCACTTATTCTGAACTTCCTTGAATAGCGATCATTAATAACACTATCTTCTCAAGCTAACGGAGCATGAAAGTTCCTTGATTTATAATCATTTGGGAGCAGATGCTCGAAATTCTGTCCACTTACACAAACAGCACAGGAATGACACTTTTGCTGAAAATAGGGAGGAGGGGCCCAGGAAGGCAATTGTGTGTGTGGCAGTCAGAATGGCCTGGAAGAGTGTAATGCAATGGCTCCTTCTCCTACTTCACTACAAAAGCTACTAGAGAGAGTGTGTTTGGGAGAAAATACGTGAGGTTTTTACTTGAAAGTCGTAGCAGAACATTATTGATCTGTATATTTTTAAATCTTGTGAATGTAACCAGCCACCATTTTGTGATCACCACAGACATTAGCTCTGGTTTTGGGGTGGGGGATGTGTGTGTTAATGGTCTTGCACAAACGACTTCTGTCTTCTCACATTGCCTTAAAATTGGGAAACTGTTGCAACAAAGACACATTGGAAAACATGCAGGAAAGATGTGCCCATTAACGTCTAAATCGTACCAATTCCAATTAAAGCATAAATGCTTTATTTGTTTTTAAGTTATCAGATATACCTGTTGTATTCTGTGGTGGTACAGATATCTAGAATGTCACAGGGAGGGTTTTGCAGTCTCAGAAACTGAGGTGAAATGCAAAGCCACTTGCAAAAACTTGGAAATTTCAATGGTCTTTGTGTCCTGGTGGGGAGATCAACAAGCCTGAAACCAGTTGCACTGATGAAGAAAGTGATACCAGAACTGGTAATCTCCAGAGAAACCCATCTCAGCTCTAGAGAGATGGAGATCTAAGAAGACTCTTCAAATACCTCTTGTTTGGATTTAATTACTGTAGAATTAGAACAGCATGGAGTCACAAGGTGATACACCCCCTGGAAATCAGTAGCATTTTGCTGTTTCTTCAGTAGAGCCAGGGTTTTGCCCCACTACTTCAGATCGCCATGAGTGAAATGTATGAGGTTAAATCCTTCTGTCATTTATGATGACGTAAATCCAGGCTTAGCGTATTTTCTTTCTCACAGCGAGAAAGAGATCGCAACTCTGTTACTTGTGCGCAGCATATTCACAACTACTGCTAGGGAATGTAATTATTTTATGCTATTCCTGTCTGCTATTCAAAACCTTTACCATTAACTGTGTGACGTCATCTTCTCCTCCTGTATCCACTATATTTATACTGGTGATATGTGAAGTACCACTGACAGTTTACATACCTGTGTGTATGCCCCAAGGACTCAGAGGGAAATTCTGAGCTATATCTTCTATTGTGCAGAGGCTGCACTTGTATAAGGATGCTCTGTATAGCCAGAATAGCCTGTAAAGGGAAGTACAGAGATTTTTATAATTGTTCAAAGAGATTACAACTTAACAGAATTCCATCCTATAATGTACAAAGTACAAAAATAAAGTCTCTTTTCAGTTAAATCCTCTACCAGATTGATGCCAGGAAGCAATGCAATATCTCAAATTATTTGGGCTTTTTTAATCTTCTTAGCTGGAAGAGATGTCAGAAGAGCCAGGGGTGGAGATCTACAAAAATGAAGTAGAAGATTCATGTAGAATTTCTTCATGTAGTGGTCTGGATGCCATGCCTCTGCTTATTTTGCTTGAAGTGAAATTCAGACTTCAGAAGCACACTTGATTTTCTTTTCTCTTGGCGCTGACAAGCTCTGCCTTGGCTTTGTTGTCTAAAGAGGTAACAGCAATTAAAATGTGATGTGACAGCGACTTCTATAAACTGTTCTGTGATGTAAGAATCATAACGTAAGATTTTTCTGACATGATGAAAATTAACAGGGGAAAGGAAATCTTTCAGCATTTTCTGTGGCTTTTCAAAAGTTCAGGTGGACCTTCCTCCTGATCGCCAACTCCTCGTACAGCAGGTGTGAGCTGAGGCCCGTTTAACTGGTAAAACTCCTCTATAGTGAAGTATGACCATGTTGGTTTAAATAAAAGCCTGATACAATTTTGCCCTTGGGCCTTCCTGGGGAACAGAGGAGCTGCTGGTTTAGTGCCAGAATTTGTTTGTCATAATTATGGGTGAATAGATCCATTGAACAGTGAGACCACATTGAACTGTTCATCTTGGCTTGTGCAGGAAGGTGGAACTGTGTTTGCACCACACTTGGCACCAAGCAGGATGGGTGAGCTGGTTCCATCCAGGAGGAGGAGCCACGTCAAGTGGTCCCAAAGCAGCCTCCTAGTGGCTAAGTTCACAGGTGACTGGAGGAAAAGAAAAGTAGAAGGTAATGCAACATTTTCTGGAATGCAGTTATTACCATTGAAAGACTAAAACCCAGAAGTAAACCATGACATACCTCTGTGATAAAGATGAAACATAGTGCAAGTAGAAAAGTAAAGATCATCTTTAATCAGAAATGTAAGAGGGAGCAGCATGTGCAAGATGGTAGTATGATCTTCATGGAAAGATTTGAACTGAATTGAAGATCTGATCCACGTCGTTCTGATCTTGACCCCTGGTTCCTGGGCAACTACAGTTACTCACCAAGTCTGTACTTGTGTGAAAGGTCTTTTGTAGGCTGTTTGTATATGCCCTTATGCCTTGCAGAATTGTCCCGTATAGTGGCTGTTTACATCTATTGATTTTTCTCACAATTGCCCTGTTGTACTTGATTGGTGCCAGAGTTAAAGTTAAATGGTGGTTGGCCTGTGCTTAGCTACAGCAGCATTGTCCACCGTAATCACTGCCACAAAGTAGGTCTTGATCACAGGCTGAAGTACCAGTCAGCTCTCTTCTTTCCTCTTTGAAATCTTCTTTGCTTTGGCATGTGTGTCAATGAGCATGGTCATGTGGTATGCAACACAACCTTGAGTTGTGCTGGGAGGCTTGCTTCCCTGGAGAAAGAAAGAAGGGCTCTTGGCTGCCCACCAAAGACCATCACGGCTTGACAGTTACACTTTAGTGAAACGGACCGACCAACTTCTCAGTGGGCAGAGTGCCAGCCTAACAGATGGGCCTGAATGTGGGCAGCCAGCAAAGTACATACATACGTGTAGATGTAGATAATTGTATGTACGGGCATAATAAATAGGCATCTTTTGCAATTTGCAAAATATTGCCAAAGTGAAGGGCTGAGTACTAAAGTGATGAGCCTGAAGAGAGACTTCTTTTAGGGAGGGGGCATGTCAGAGTGCTCAGAAGAAGGATCTGTGCTTTCCTTGTTGCTCTCTGCTTGCAGTTTTGCAGATTATGTAATAAACAAAGGAGGCTATTTAGTCTTTTGAGCCCAGACACTCTTGTTACTACAACTGGGAACGTGGAAAATTACACTTTACTGCAGTGAATCCCCTTACAGACTGCTTGAAGCTTGCTCCCAGCACAGATTCTACCAACACGTTTACTAGTACAGCTTGAGATCAGTGGAAATCTGTGTGCCACCCTTTTTGTTTTGAATTACATTTTGAAGTATGAAATCCTTCACTGAGCAAGGGTTGCGTGGAAACCAGTTACCAGTACAGAATATAACAAAACTTTCTCTGTAGGTTGTAGCTTCCAAAATCCTTGTGTGTAGTTGTGATGTAGTTGTGAGTAAATGCTAAGCCCCAGCTGATGGCAGTCAGCTAGCACATGCATGTAAGCGATATAATAATTGATAATTAAACACTTGTAAGTCTTTTGAAAACCTAAATGTTAGTTGCATCTCTACAGAAGGGACATAGAAAAGCTAGGTGACTTGAACTTGTCTGCAGAGGGATTTGATTGCAGAAGCCCTTTTCACTTGAGCCCATTTCCCTAATTTTATCAGTGTGATGCTGGAGAATCACCTGGCTTTGCTGTCTCAGGGCTCACGGGTATCTTGCTTGAAGGTCCAGCTCTCCTTACTAGGAGAGCGCACTAGTAGATTGTAGGATGAATAGCATCCCACACCCAGCTGGAAATTGCCTCGGGCTCCTCTTAAAATTCTGGAAAGTCTGTGGACGCAGTTTTCCTTCAGCTGATAGGGCAAACCAAGGATCTGTGATTTTTGGCAAAATGTGTACTGAGCTGTGGATACCCTCAGTATAAAAGTAGAGATTCAGCTTTATGTTTCTAGGACCCTCAAGTTAGATTAGCAGGAATTATTGGGATAAGAAAAATCTTTTGTCAGATCCTGGAAATAAATTATAATTACCAGATATAATGTAATCCCTTTACACTTAACCTGACGACATGGCAGCTGTCTGTGTGACTCCCAAATAAAGTACTGCAGTTGCTGGCTTCTAGAGTGCACACAGTGCACAGAGAAATTTTGCAAGCCAGCACATTGAATGGGCCAGCAGGCCTAGGGAGTGCATTTTGGCTTAAAGGATGGAAGCAGGATTTTGGCAGGGGCTGACCTACCTGGCAAGGTGTCCAAAATGAGTACGAGGAAAGGACTGTTATGACGAGGGGGAGTAATAAGGTAATTTCTTAGGGCCTAGATTTCAAAAGACGATTAAAACTCCCATAGGTTTCAGGGGCAAGTATTTGCTCCCATAATGGAAATGACAAGAGTATGCCTGGTGCATTCTGAATATCGACCGGAAGAATGTGTTTTGGTCTGAGTATAATGTCTGACATGCATACGCTTTTATTAACTTTTTATTCTTCTTTTAGTCTTTCAGACATGTTAACTATGTGACTCTGCTCATTTTTTCCATTCTTAAGTAATAACCAGAACAAACAGTTTACTGGTAGTGTGCACTAGTTAATGTGGACTACAGAAATTTAAATCCCCTGTGTGGGAATTCTGCAAGTTTTGACTCATTTAATCCCCATCTCCTTAGCCCACATCCACCATTCCCCTTTGTGCAGGTTAAGGGGAACATAACCCTTAAGTCTCAAGTGGTTTTTATCAGTTTTCTTATCACCTGTATTCAGCTGCTTCTGGTGGGACTATTAGAAAAACACAGGTGCAGTCCTCAAAGGACTGGGAGAGGGCAAAGTGAAAGACAAACAGGATGGGGGGAGGAGGAGGGTTGTTAAAAGTGGGATGGGAAAAAAATGAGATGTGAAAGGAGAAGGAAGGCAAGGCGAAAGGGAAGGCTAGAAAGAAAAAACCTGAAACCAGTGGAAAAGAAAGAAGGAGAGGAAAAGAGGAAAAAAGCTCCAGATTATCAGATGAGGCCTGTTACTGTGTTAATGAAAATTAGTACATGCTCCAGCTAAGTTAATTTTCTCTTAACATAACAGAGCAGGACTCATCTTGGAGAGGCTTCTTTGGGAAAAGGGTCTCATTTGATCTTATGAGGCTACTTACATGAGGAACCTGCTTGAGAATGGGGTGAACACCAACGTTAGCAGTAGCAGGGTCAAGCTGTATCTGTTTATGCCAACAGACAGGACACTGATTTCCTTTTTATTACTGAGTCTGCTGATGTAGGAATATATTTGTCCTCAGTTAAGCGCTGGCACCAAAAAGAGGGAAAGTAAGTCACTATGTTTTAAGCCTGCAGACGGGCACATTCGAAGTTGAACTGGATCGCACCATGCTCTGTATAACCTTCTGCAAAGAAAGGTGATACATACTGTAAAATACTATAATATTAGAGGTATTACTTTTGTAGTCCCTGTTTCTCTAGACAGATACAGAAGATTTAAAAGTAATCAGTGTTTGTGAACACTGCATCAGTCTGCCCTAAAAGTCATTAAGCTAATTTTTCCTTACTGACCCCTGTTTAATCTAGTCGTATTAACACAGACATTATTATGGATAACTGCATGAAACTTGTTTGCATAGAAGAGATAAACAGTAACTGTTGTACTAGATTAGTAACTTAAAATGCAGCTACTTAGTACATTTCTCTGCACCATGGATTAGCTGGTCATCCTTCTTATGCAAAAGAATAGGTACAATACCTTCAAATTTTGGTGAAGCGTATATTTCATTTGTCTGATTCTAATGCTGTTACATATTTCCACAGGGAATGTTACATTTCTGATACACTAGGAGCCCCATATTATCACTGCTATTTGCATTTACACTTAAATGTTGCCATCTTACTTTTAAGAACAAGCTAGCAGAAATATAGTTATTCTTGTGCAATTTGTGGCTTTTTTTTTTTTTTCTTTCAACACATGAAAGTATGTAGTAGGGCATTATAAAACTCTTGATTTGTTGTAGGCAATCAGACTTTTGATGGTGTGCTTGACTATCAGAACAAACGACCACAGTTTCTTTACCATAAGCTCTGTTGCAAATAATTAATGTGATGTTAGTGGGCTATATTACAGTGACTGCAAAGCATGGAAACCTACTGTGTCTTTCTGTCATAAAAAGGCCCTGCCTGTGCTGTAGATCCTATGAAGAATTTGTAGAGATACTTGAAAGGATAAAACACTGTATAAATTCCTAAAGTTCAAAGAGAAAATACCATTCAGGATAAAAAAGGGAGCTTAGCCCAGCAGTAGCTTAACCATATATGACAGATCTAGTGCTAAGTCCTGCGCCATCAATGCAAATACCTCTGGAGTTCACCAAGTAGCCAGATGGAAGGACTGGAAGAAAGGCTTTGAGGATACTGACCTTGGAGGGGGAGCAGAGAGAAAAGGTACGCACTTCCGAATAAATGACTCTGGTTCTCTGGACAGGATACGAACAGGGAAGGTTTAAGACATGTACAGCTAGATCTGTCTTGCATTTCCTGTGAAAACTACTTTTAAAGACATTAATATATATTTGTCTGTATTTCTGTGCAGGTATTATGCCATAAATAAAATCAGGAACTATGCAAGTTGGCAACCCTGTTATTCTAACGTAGGCATAGATTACACCAGGCCTGAACGATGCTTTTGAGAGCTGAGACTTAGAAAAATCATTAGCTATGTCTTCTGTCCTGTGCCATATAATAACATGAACATTGGATCAAAGTTGACCACCTTCAGGCCATGAAGGTAATCAAAAGTTTAGCGAAAAGGCTGGTTTAGAGGTGACCCTTCTAGGCAGTTCTCTGTGACCTTTAGTCATCTCTATATGTGTCCTGGACCCAGCTGTTTTCTTGTCTTCCCAGCTCCCCACAGAAACATGCCATAGAACAGTCAGCCCAGCCATGCTCATGGTGACTGACCTCCCTCCCTCCCCAGCACAGAGCTGCTCTTGTGTGCGTTTTCCTTAAGAGGTCCAAGGATCTTCTCTCCCCTTCTGCCAGTGGCGCTTGGATTTAAGCAGCTCTGTCATATCTCAGCCGCTGCTGCATGTTGACCATGGTTGGCATATAAGCATGCAAATTATCTCAGTAAATAATTTGCAGTAGTTGTCATACAGAACAACACAAACTTTGGTGGCTGCGGTGGGTTGCTCTTGCCATAGATGTGCAGGGCCAGCTTTCATGAGCACCTGAGGAAAGGAATGAGACAACAGCATTTTAGCAGCTGTATTGATACCGGATGCTGTTTCAGGCATCCTACCTAGTGCTTGCAGTCTTCGTTTTGAGTAGCATGAACAATTTGGAAGGTAGGAAGTTATGTGGTACCCGGAAGTTCTTAATATTGAATAAAATTAATATGGATGCATAGCAGTAAATGCAATCCTAGGAAAGCATGTGTGAAACTGCAGTCACTGCTAAGAGGGTTACGCTTGTTGGAGGCCATATTGTGGCTTTTTTGCCCTTGCTGATGACCACAGGCATAGAAATTGTTCACGTTGCTTTTGTCTATTTGTAGGAAAAGGAAGAAACATGGAGCTGCATCTCTGTTCTGAAGCTAAAGTATAGATTAAAGGTACTCTTTTTTTCCCCCCATGGTTTTGTTTTTTAGGAGACTGCACCAATATATTCTAAGCAGTCACAGGAGCTTTAATGACAGCTGTTTTGCTTGAAAGCCTGTATCTGTCAGTGTCTGTAGCATGATTTGATGTAATCCTTTGGATTTCCTCACATTTAAAAAAGCTGTGGAGTCTTCTTTGCCTAACAAAACACATTTAACTGTTGAAGTTTTAGCAGGGAATATTTCTAAAATCTACCATTTTGCATATACTCTGTTTGATGATCCTGCTGTTTATGTATTTTTAATACATCTCTCGCATAAGTCTGAACATCCAATTAAGGACATGGCTTAGGAAAATATGGGAGTTCAAAAAACAAAAAAAGAAACAGAAATAAAATAACACTAACAGAAACCTTAGTAGTCCCATATCCCTATGATGTTTGCTGCTCAAAACTGAGGAAAAATATTGAAAAACAAAGTTGTCTTTCACAGCAGACTTTATGCCTATGAGTCAATCTTGTCTTACTGCCCAGCTGTTGAGATTTGTCCTTGAAACCCAAATTTCCCCTACATACACTGACATGTGTTTTCCAAGACCTTGAAACTACACAATAGAAGGAGAGCTGAAAACTGCTGCCAAATCTACGAGATGGTCACGGTTATCCTGAGCTGACCAGAAGCTTTAATTTCATGCACTACAGTACTGCAGATTGAAACCACGGAGCTGCCGTGTGCAGGCAGGTAGTCGGTACCGAGTGGGTGGCTGCCACTTTGGCCAAGCGGGGAAATGAAGATTTCCCACAGAGGGCAGGATGCGGGTTTATCATTCCTTTGACATCAGCGGGCGGGCTGTCACTTTCCTCCCGTTTTGTTTGCCCCAAACACTCCACTTTTTCTGAAGCAGCTACACTTGAAAGAGGAAGGTATTGACTGGCGCGGTGGGTCCTGTGGCACCCTGCCTCAGTCAGAATGCAAAGGAGGAAAGTGGGGATAGAGGACCTGATTTTAGTACTCCTGAGGTAGCTATTCTGAAACCAACCAAGTCCAGGGCACTTGAATTTGATACTGTTTTTTTCAGAGGCCTCTCTATGGCCCTCCCTAAAAAAGAAAGAAGCAATGGTCATCCCGTTGGTATTACGATTTATATGCCAATTTGTTGATCCCAACACACTTATCTTTGCTAAGCTACAGACAAACAAACTTGTTTCATCAGATCCAGTTATCCAAAATTACCAGCATCCATTTGGATGACACTCATGGGGCTTTGGAAAGGGGGAAAAGGGTGTTTGTTTTTTCATGCTGGTATTTTTCCTTTCCTTGCTTTTCTTTCTATCAACTTCTTTCCACTGAAATGACAGCAAAGCTTGCACGTTGTTGTAGTTAGCTCTTCGTGCATCTATTTTCATTTAAGGACTATATGATACTGGGCCAATCTACATTTTTCTAGTAGTCTTAAAATGCAATAATTAAGAACAATTTATTGCTTTGTTCATAAAGCCCCAAACCAAAAGGCAAGGTGTTTCTTCTAACACTTCCTTGTCTTTGGTAGTCTCACAGCAGTGAGACTTCCTGGGCCTCTTGCTGTCTGCTTGGCTAAGTCCAATGAATCTTTTGTTAATAAGTGGTTGAAAATTCATAAAGAATATTTTTGCTCTTTATGCTTTACCTCATACTTCTACGTGTGTTTGGGTAGAACATACCAACGATTGGAACATAATTTATGAAATGTTATTAAATGTTGTTTACCTGTTTAAATTGAAGCTTCAGCGTACACTCATAAGCAGTCCTTGAGTATTAAAACATTTGTTAGCATATGTTATGTGAGCAGTTCGGCTGGAAGCTCTGACCTTGAGAGGGCCTTTACTAGTTTTTTCACAGCTTATTTTTCACAGTTTATTCCTTTTTTTCCTTTTTTTATTTTGTTTTTAAATAAGACAATTCTCCCCTATCTTGCAAGACCTGAATGATGTGACTTTGTTTTGGAAAGTGGTAGCACGCACTTCCATACTATTCATGAATCATCAATGTCATTTAATACTAAGGTGTTTAGCTGGATTTTGATATATAAGGCTCTGCTTTATGTTGTCTGTGCATCTGTATTAACTGGCTTCTTAACTGTTGCGTTTTTCTACTTGGCAAATATTCTCAGCAGAAGCAACTACGCAGTTCCTTCTAAAACTGCAGCATTTGTTACTGGTAACTGTACTGTTACCATTGTTTTTTTAATATTCTATTTTAAAATCTCCCTTTAAAAAGAAAATAGATGGAACAGTTATCAAGAAATGCCGCAAAAAAACTATACCAGTCCAGAAAGCTTTACAGGAAAATACAAAGCAGTACAGATAATCTGTGCCTTCTCATACAAAAGGAGTGTGTAGCACTCTAGGTAGTAGATTCTTAGCTCCACTGAAGTCACTTCTGAGGGGATCTGCCCTGACTGAGTGTGTTCCCTGTGAAGCCAGTAATAGTGAAGCACCCAGAACATAGAGTGGGGCAGAATCAAACTACGCATGCATCAGAGAAGGGAAATAAATGCCTGAATGTATACGTACATGCATGTTTGCAAAGGTGGGGTGACTGGATTTCTTAGCAATTTGCAGGGGGGGCGGTGTGTGTGTGAAGGAGACAATGGTAATGCAAAAAAAA
>VZSZ01003620.1:93800-127279 GCA_013398815.1 Ibidorhyncha struthersii
GCAAAAAAAAAAAAAAAAAGAAAAAAAAGAAAAAAAAAGTAAGGAATCAACATCCAGGAAGCTTTTTTGAATTATTTTTATGGTACATCACAAAAAACACAACAACAAAGAGAAGGTCAAAGTCTTAAGAACATGGATTGCAGTGGTCAGAAGCCCTTTCAAATGGTGTGGGGTCCATGCCTGCATTAATCCCAAAGTGACTTGTTTCAGTAAGAGCGGAATATTTTGAACATCAAGAATTGCTCTGTTCTTCTCAGTGACCTGACAAGATGGAACACATCACAGAATCACAGAATGGTAGGGGTTGGAAGGGACCTTCCACAATCATCTACTCCAATCCTCCTGCCAAAGCAAGGCCACCAAGAGCAGGCTGGACAGGAATGCATCCAGGAGGGTTTTGAATATCTCCAGAGAAGGAGACTCCACAGCCTCTCTGGGGAGCCTCTTCCAGTGCTCTGTCACCCTCAAAGTAAAGAAGCTTTTCCTTATATTCAGATGGAATTTCTTGTGTTCCAGTTTGTGCTTGTTGCCCCTTGTCCTGTTGCTGGGCACCACTGAAAGGAGTCTGGCCCATCTTCTTGACACCCGCCCTTTAGCTATTTATAAACATTGGTGAGATCCCCTCTCAGTCTTCTTTTCTCCAGGCTAAACAGACCCAGGTCTCTCAGCCTTTCTTCATAAGAGAGGTGCTCCAGTTCCTTGATCATTTCCCACTTGTAATTGGAGTAGTATTAAGTCAGCCCATTTCTCACTGCAGGGCTTCAAGTCCCAAAGAGGTAGAAGTTCATCCATTGTTTTATTAACCAGCCAAGTGAATTTGTCTCCTGTGGTATTTAACTACTGCATCCTTGATAATACTGGCCACTGCTAAAAGTAATAATTTGGTTTTGTCAGATTTAGATCGATTTAATAACACTGTCAAATAAAAAATGCTTCTATTTCTGTCAGTACACCTCCTTTATAACTTTTTCAACCTAAGTAGGAAAAAATGACACCACAGAAGCTTTGGCAGCTGATACTAGAGCTGATTTCCCATGGTAACCTCTGTGTGCAACCCCAGCTGGTCGAGCATGATCCAAGTGCCAAGTTAGCCCCTGGTTGTAGAGGGAAGGCTTCTCAAGGCTGAATGATAATAAATTGTGACCTCCCATGTTTTATACATTTATTTTCTCTTTTATTTTCCTATCTGAGCACTTCAGATGATCAAAAATAACTGGCAAACAATTTTTGCTTATTTGTTTTTAAGTAGTCTTTTGAACTGACAAGACATGAAATCCCTAGACCAAAGGACAGTATTTTTCAGTAGGTTACGAATGTCTGAAAGTAGAGACACTGAATATATTTACCTCAGCCACGATTTTATTGGCATAATAAGATTTTTTTTGCTTTGCTGCATACACCAGGACTTTAAGATTATGTTAGCTTACGCTGAGCTAAATCCAGATACAGGATTTGGTTGTAAAATATACAAGGAGAGGTTTGTGGCTGCAGAAAGTCTCTAGAATCCCCTTTCCATGAGAAGATATTAGCGGGGTTGAAAGGAATCCATTGCATAGTGCTTTCATGCCATCCTTGCTAAAGTAACGGTGACCTTGTTCACACCCCTGCAAGACTCCTGAGGAGCCCACGGGGTAACTTCATTGTGCGTCTTCCAGATGGCAGTGTCCCTTCGCTGCGGGTATTTTGGTTTTGATTACTCTGCTGAAGCTTGTGTTGACCAAAAGTATATGAACTCGATGAGCGATGCTCACCTGTGCTTTGTGCTCTTCCGCACAACACTCTTAACCTGCAGTAACTGTAGAAGGGGCACCTCCTGAGCGTGTACAGCCCATACCACAGGTCACCCACACATACAGTATGAGTGCCTGAGTAAACCCGTGTTCTCCCCCTCAGCAGGAGCATCCACAATGGCTAGAGCTTAACTACTATCATTTGATGATTCATTTGCAGTGCTTATTTTCTAAAAATTGCATAGCCTGTTCTCAAAAGCAAGGCAAAGAAAAAAAGCAGCTGTTATGAAAAGAGAGGAAGAAAAACTCACACATACAAAACACAGACCTTTAAAGAACCAAACCCACATTGTTAGGGTAGGAAAAAAACAACAATTTGCCATGTCTCATCTTTGAAAAAGATCAGAAATAGAGTTATATTTTTGAGGTACTATTCATATTTTAGACAATTAACAACAACACTTGTGAGTCTAAGAACATATGGACTTGAATTCAGCCCTTATTTTTGTGGGGTTTCATAGACAGTAAACAGGGAATTTTTCCCTGTTGTAAAAGACATGCTTTTATATTCAGTACTCGTGAATTTTAACCATGTAATATTGATACTGAAATAAACACAATGCTTTTTAAGTGTAAGAAGCACCATAACCAACCAGTCCAAATTTTACTCTGTCATATCATTGAAGATGGACTTCACTGTGCTTCTCTTTATTCTAGCATAGCTTGTATAGATTTTTATTCAAAACGCAGAAAAATGGTGCGACTGAAAAAATGGAAAAAATACTTCTCAGTGCTGTGTAATGTTTTGCAAAAAGTATTTACTTTCTGTAGAAACAACTGATCAATGAAAAACTGTAGCAGAAATTTCCCATTCAGAAATTTCATAACATTTGATTTAAAAAAATCATG
Organism: Ibidorhyncha struthersii; assembly: GCA_013398815.1. Lineage (NCBI taxonomy): Eukaryota > Metazoa > Chordata > Aves > Charadriiformes > Charadriidae > Ibidorhyncha > Ibidorhyncha struthersii. The sequence goes on from VZSZ01003620.1 coordinate 96,440, forward strand.
ATTGAAATGACACATTTTAACTTCTCCAAATTCATTGTTTTCTTTCACCTCAGTCTGAACTTTATTTTTTTCTTCCTGAGCTACTGCAGCACTTCATACCTCTTCCGTGTCTCCCAGTAAGTAAGGATGTCCAGCCCAGAGGTACATCTTTCATGGTGTGTCACCCCTGTGCAGCTTCTGTGCTTGGTGAGGAGGTTGTATTTACTGCTGAGATGATGCTTTGTCCAAAAGCAGCCCCATGGTCCAGTCCACAAGGCACCAAAATTAGAGAGACGCAGCTTATCCCAAAACAAAAACACTTAGTCTGCTTTGAAAGTGATACATTTTTTCTGCATGAATTAAACTTGGCTTTTAATGAAGTATGTCATTTGGATTTTGCTGATGGAAGGTTTCAGTTTTCAGCCCAAGTTAAAGCACTGCCGTGCTAAAGCTCCCATGGTTCGGTTTTGTTCTGCTGACCAGCTCTCTTCTGAGATTCTCTTATTCGTCGTTTGCATGGCTTGTAACTGGGAAAAACCCTTGTTGTGGAGGCTTATCTTCTTCTGAGACGCATTCCCTGTTCTTAAAAGTAGGGAACCAGTACTCTTTCTCAAAGTAGAAGAAACATGTCAAGGTCAGATGATAAATTTTCTTGCAGACTAATACACACATTTATGTTGAAGGTCCTGACCAACAAAAATTCCTGTCTCTGCGTGTGTATTTAAGGGAATAACTCACAGATGAGTCATGAATGCAGCATTACTAATGACCCTACCCACACCACAGCTGCTGAACCTTCCTGCAAGGCAGAATGAGCTACAGACCTCCCCCAGATGCCAGGAACATCTCATCAGTACACCCTGGAGCTGATGGTCTCTGACAGGCTTTCAAACCTGGCCCCCACCTTCTAGCTGAGGAGCCTATGCAAAGAGTCCCAGGAAAAATCTGCTCCCTGCCCCATGTGTGACGAGACCCACCCACATCCTTTCCATGGTCTCCTGTGCGATGAAATCTCCCAACCACCAGTAATCGTTGTATCACTGAATTTACCTTTAAGTCATGAAGCTGCAGCGGAGAATCACGCTGAATGAGTGAACACATGCAAATAAATGTAAACCACAGAGAATGTGGTAATTTCTGCAATCTTCATGTTCTGCTATTAGCATTTTATTTGATGAACCAGCTTTCCTTTGACATAGGACATCATATATATTTTTTTAATGACCTTTGTAAAGGCAATACATGAAAAAAGGTAGAAATAGTGCAGTGCTTTTTAGAATAGGCTAAAAATCCTTTTGTGGCTCTTCTTGTTAAGCAAGCAATGTTTCTTCCAGAGCAACACAAAATGTGAGTTGAAAGTGGGATAAGAGCAATTAAGAGCCAAGAAAGTGCTAATCCTAGAAAGCTAGGATTAAAGAAAGCTGAAAAGCGAAATTTCAGAAGAAAAGACCGTTAAATATATTGAAAGCTTTTGATGGCTGCAAAATATATAGAAGGGCAGCGCATTTAATTTTGGCTTTTGCTTTTAACTGTCAGTTTACTACAACTGAGTTTTTGTTTTCATTGTGAAGAATGTTTTGGGGAATGGTGTTTCTTCTGCTCTTCACTGTGATCTGCAAAATAAATTTGAAAGATTTGCCATATGAATGTGAGTTCTCTCAGTGTTTTCATTAAATCTAGATTTAATTGTTTTTTCTTTTTGAGTTGAGATCTATCATTCTTTTTTCTCCTTTGTATTTTGCTTTTCTGGTTTGCTACTGTTCTGTCGTCTTCTGGGCCAGTGCAAGCCCATGTATTAAAAACAAGCTGTTTTCGTAAGAATCCTGGCACTTCCTATTTGGAAACCTACTAACAAGTGCTGCTGTCTTTTTAAGCCCTGTGCTGCCTTGCAGTAGAGCCAGGGTAAGAGCTTGCCTTTGGATTGCTCTCACTGCTACAAGCTACTCATGTCTCTGAATGGGAGGTATGTGAACCTTTCTGAGAGTTGCCTCTTCATGGTTGTTCTTGTGGATACTTCACCTGACAGATGCTTCTCAGAGTTGCTCAGTCTGCTACTGCATATTTGGAAACACGTTTGGTTTTTCACAAAACTCTGTTGTGTTTGCAGGCTTTAGTAAGCCTTTCTTACTAACAGTCATTCCTACCATCTTACGGTTTCTGTGAATCCAGGCACTGCTGCTGGTCTTAAGCTGTAAGGAGAATGGTGATCCTGATTCCAACACAAGCATTGCCAAGCAGATGGGTGGTTTTTATGCATGGCTCTGCTTCCCTTTTCGTTCCCAGTAGTAAGAAAACATACTGCTTTGTGCACTTTGAAGAAGGGCATTCACTGGCTCTTGGTCCTGGACTATGACCTCAGAGGAATGTTCAGAACAAGAGAGCAACCACACACCTGACTTAATGTTCCTGGCACCAGAGGCATATGAGTTGCTGGTGAAGACTCTGTTCTGTTGAGTGGCCAGATCCCAAAGCCTTTGACCTTAACATCAAGGAAAGAGGCTCCATGGCAGTGCTGGTAACAGTTCCCAGCCTCCTCAGATGTGGTTTGGGAGTGATTGTGAGGCTTTTCAAGGTCTAGGAAGACCGGTTGGGATAAAATAGTCCTTCGTTGCATTGCTGCCATGTACATAAAGTTTCTGTGAAAGTTTTAGTGGTGAATTGCGGGTATGAATACAAGAACCTTTGGGCTTTTGCTGGCTTCTGCAGAAGGGAGATGGAGTTCTCAGGCCCTGTTGCAACACTACCAACTGTCAGAATAATGGACTTTCTTTTAACATACAGCTGCTAGATGGTACAAGATTTTAAACTAAAACAATGTTAACTTTATGGTATTACAGAAAACCTTGGAAATAAAATATATTAAAAAAAATTAAAAACAATTTCTGAGACAGTACTGTGTTTTCAGGGTGATTTGTGTTGATATTCTCCATTTTCTTTTGAAAATAACATTAGTATCAAACACATTTTTTATCTGGAATTAGATCAGACACCAAACAAGTAGCTTGTCTGGAGCATTTCAGTACTGTTATACCACAGACCTATTTGAAGTCTAGGTCTTAATAAAGTAATTTTTACCAGTTAGGAATAGCAGTTGGGATTAGAGTTGCATATGTAGCAGTATCCCTTAGTCTGAATTAATTGATTCTAGGAAGTGAAAGTCAAGTGCACGAACCAACTTTATGAGCAAAGATAATGGATTTTCAGTTGGGGTGTAGGACCTATGAGCCAATTTACATCAGTGTACACTTATTGGTATTTTTCATACTTTTGTTTAGGAAATTATTGTGTGATTTTATTCCTTCCTCTTCTTCTAGCTTGTGTATCTGAAAATGGGAGTCACGTTGGTTGTCAAGCATCATTGGATGTTCACTGAGCATCTAAACCCAAAAAGTAATAATCATATTTTAGAAGGCAAGTGAAAATCACTGCTAACTCTTCCTTGTGAGTTGTGTTGTGAATAGGATGGTTTGCATCGCAGAGAGTTATTATATAAGTGTGCTTGGAAAATTTATTCAAGAAAGAAAAGCTGAAAACAGGCTCAGTCAACTGGTGTGCTAGGTTTCATTCTGCCTTTATCTTTGGCTCCCACAGCAGGAGGAGCAGCTAATTAATGATGTTCTTCATTTTTTTGTCAAAATATGAATCTACTGTGACTTCCAGACTTTGCTGAGGATGGATTAGGATTCAGGGAACAGGGAGAGCTGCCATGCATGGTCAGAGTGGTGTGGAGAAATTTGCTCTAATTTACCCATATCACTGCTACCAATTTATCATTATACCCAAAGATGAGTGAAAAATAAACCAGATATATTGACAGGGTATCCTAGCAGAGGCTTTCAATTTTGAAAAACATTTTTTTAATTCCTTTTGGAAATAATTCTAAGAATTGATAGTTATCAGTGTCCTTTCAACTATAATAATTAGAATAGTAGAAATACATACTTGAAGAATAGATGTAAGTTGGACAAACAATCTGTGGCAGCAATAACTTTATGCAAAGAGCCATGCTATGTAACCCAGTGGAGTTTCTCGCTCTGTGTGAGGTTCAGTGCATGTGTGTATCCTCCCTGGCTCAGAGCCTGGGATAAACAACTCGATCTTCTTTTTGGGCAGATAAAGTGACGCTGAGAAATGTTTTTTTCCGAGACCTTTTAGGTGAAAATCTAATACCAAATTGTTTCTGCTGTGTCTCATTAGAGGTGCTTGCAACTGGATTGCTATTGATTGCCTTTTAAATCTGATGCTGCATTTTAAAAAGTTGTAACAGAAAAATGACAGTGATGTATGTATACCTTAGTAGCCCTCTGTCAGATGTGAAGGAAACTGCAGTTTATCAATGACCTGTTAATGTCAGAGAAGCCAATGACTATTCACAACCTGAAGGCCCTGATCCTTAAGAGTTGTGTGTCCTTATTAATGTGAGTAGCTGCACTGAACATCACGGGATTACTCATGTCAATAAAACAAAGTGAGTTTGAGTGATCCTGGAATCAGTACCTTGGAAGCTGTTCATGTAGGAGAAAGCTATGATCAGATAATCAAAATCAGACAGGCAAGTATAAGAAAGGCACCGGTGCTCGTGCACAAAAAGTTTCCCTGTGCTTTCCAGCTCACAATGGTAAAATATGCAAGGTTAATAATGTAGAACTAATACAGTTTATGGTGTCAATCACTAAAATTTTTTTTGCCACTTTTGGGACCAGCTTATGTGGCTGGCTGAAGTCAGTGGGTTATGCCACTTAGGTTAGGCTGAGATTTCACTCATTTTCACCCCTTCTGTACTTTCTCTTTGCTTTGTGCAGGCCTGATTTTTTTAAGCAGCATTGTTGATATGTGTGACATTTCCTTATCTTCTTTAGCATGATAATGATATCAGACACAATACTTGGAAATGTTGAGGCATCTTCATGTGTTAAAGGAATTAAAGGGGTGTTTAGATCTTGTAGAGGTACTCAACATCTTGCATGGGTAAAGTTGTCCTGATACACTTGTGTGTACAGCAGAACTCCACAGCTCAACTGAAGGTGGGTCTTTAAGGACTCCACCAGCTGATGTGAAAGCCTTCTCATCCTCACCCTCCTTTTCACCCATTCTACCCCACCCTGCATTTCCCCTCATTTCCCCTTCAGGACTACCCTATGGATTTCATGACCAGCCCAGCATCTGAGGGCCCCACCTCCCTGTGCTTCAGGAAAACAACAAAACACTTTCTTCAGCAGTTACTGCCAGTCAGCCATAGCTTTTCCTCTGTGATGAAGGTCATTCTGCGAGTTCAGTTGTCCCCACTTGGGCAGATAGGACATTAAGAAATGTGTTTGTTTTTTTTTTCAGTTTATGTCTTTCCAGATTTTTTCCCTTTTGTTTTGCCTTCTGTCTTCCTTTTTTTTTTAACTCTAGCCCTTCTTCAGTCATAGTAGGTAAAGAGAAAAAACACGAAGTATGTTTTGAAAGCAAATATTTTGGAAACTGCAAAAAATGCAAACAATTCATACAGCTTTCACTGAAAATAAAACTATTTTCAGACAGTAGTAATATTTATCATTTCATTGACTGTGCTATGCACACATGTTAAAAATGGTCCTTCAACTGACTATCTCCCAAGGTAAGCAGTTGCATCAAACCTAAATTCTCTAGTCCATGAATTCTTGTTGTAGTTAGATGAAAGAACCAGATCCACTTTGGCCAGTGCCCTAGGCGAGAAGTCATTGTGTTCTGGGACTGGAAGTGTTTGAATTATGAATCTAGGTCCACTGAACAAAATGGTTTGGAGGTCCTCTAATGGATTTTATTTCTGAATGTTAGTAAACATACATTTTTTGAGAGATATAAATACAGTCCCATGACAGTGCTGTCCTAACTCTAATGATGTGTCTGTTTTCTGTTAATCTCAAAATAAATCAGTAGCCATACTGTTTTCTTTTTGCTTTCCTGGTGGCAGTATGAATTGATTAAAAAAAAAAAAAAAAGTAAATAAGAAAGGAGCCAGATGGTAGATCCAGGTCAAGGTGGATTACCTTTTTGGAGGTACCTGGCTAAACTACTAACCCCATTTGCATTGCTGTGTATTTCCACCAAAGACAAAGTTTTCTTGTGTTACTGTGAGAATGCGAGAAGGAAAAGACTATTATTTAGTTACTATATGCTGGTATGTATTTTTCCTGTGAGAAAGAAAACCAAAATTTTGTGGTTTATTCTATATTGCATCCACAGTGATGTCTGTGCATCACTATTTAGCTGAATTCACTACCAGACTTGAATGTATCATTTTCTGATCATGAAATTGTTTGAACAGGGACACACAGGCATAGCCAGTCAAGGTGGTTGAAAAACAGTATCCTATAGAGAGCTTAGACTCTGTGGGAAGAGACTTCAAAGACAAAATAACCTGCCTGCAAAGGAAACATTGTTTCCCGAGTGCAACAAGCAGCACTTGTTGCTCCACTTCTCCTGACTGTTAAACTACGTTCTATCAAGACATCAGGTGTGATGGACCATCCCCAGCCTGCTCCAATGACAACATCTTTGAAGAGGCGTGGAAGGTTGTTTTTTTTTTCCCTGAGCATACATTTTCCAAAAATGGTGAAATGCAAGTCTTAAAAATATTTGAACATATAGTCCTAGTCTCCCTAATTCCTAGACAGTTTGAGGAAAAATACTGCCTTTTTCCTTTGGTATATTGTTTGCAAATTTGTAGTCGGAGGTGATTATTTTATAAAAAAGCAAAATATGCACCACAGTAAGTTTCACTTTCTATGGTCCTTGACAAAAAGTGCTTTACAGTAGCCTTTGTTTTGGCCAATCTTACTTTTCAACAAAATTACGTCACATCATGTTCAGATTTATGTGAGATACCATCCTGTATATAGTTTAAACTGTTACTTCTGCCCTCTTTTGATTTGCAAACTACTGCTGTAGTGGTCAATCTTTAACCCCTGGTCTGTACTCTGAGTAGCATGTCACTCTTACGGCACAGCTGTTCTATTGGCTGAATGTCATGTAGCTGCAAAACAGTGCTTGGGTCAAACAGCTTGGCCTGGCCAGAATAGCTCAAATAACACTTGCCTATGTACAGTAGTAGAGAAAATATTGGAAAACAGAAGAATCAAATAAAAAGTCTGTGTTTCTTTCCCTCAACTTCTATGTGAAAATATTGAAATTGTACTCAAAAGATCAAATGTTTGTCTTAAATACACGTTTGAACAGAGAATGAATTAAACTCAAGTAAAACATGGTGTAACTTGTGACCAAAAATTCTTACTTCTGGTTACACATAAAACACTCAGCTCATAAATTATTTCCAATATATTCTCCTGAGCTAAGGATGTTCTGTCCCAGCAAAATGAGTGTGCATATGATAACGAAACCAGCATTGCTTTTATTGTTTGGGGGAAAAGGGGTTGTAAATAAAGCATCACTACATGAAGTCTGTGTAGAGTTTAGGCAAACACCCTAATAACGTGTATTTATGGTTTATTGCATACAAAGAATTGGTTCCTCCAGCCATTACCAACTAGTACCATGTGAGATCCTATCTGTCTGCGTTACCATCCATGCACAGAAACTCCAATGTTAAGCCACAACTGCACTTGCATGATTCATAGCTGTTAGAAAGAAAGACTTATTAGTCATCTACTTCATTGCCCTTCCTATATAGAGTTATTTTATATTGTGATGTACACTTATTAGTTTTTTGTCGGTCTAATTTTAAATTATCGAAGTAATGGAGCTCCCACTGCTTCCCTCAGGAAAATGTTCCAGAGCATAATAGATCTACTGTCAAGAAATATACTAATTTTCTGATATTATTTTTTCCTTTATTAACTTCATTTCATTGTGCCAGCTACTGTCTTCTGTGCATTCTCCCATGATCTCACTTCGAAACTTAGGCTTTACACCCTGTAAATGTGTCTTGTTTATTTTCAGCTGCATATGTGCATATGAAGGGGTAAAAATTGACCTCTACAGGCTTATAAATTTGGCCTGTGTTTAGTAAGAGTAAGGCAATAAAAGTGCTAAAATTAATTAGTTCATTTTAGAGCAACACGTCTCTGCAAGAGCTCCAGAAGTAATTACAAACAACAGCTAAAAACTTCATGAGAGCTGAAAGTTGATTTCCTAGGCCACATTTTACAAAGGATGGTTGCACTATCTGAATGTAAGCAGGCAGAGTTAAGGTAAAACCTTATGTAGACATTGATTTTGATTTGAGTTTTCTAGTTTATCTAGAGCATTGGTAGAATACTGCAGACAGCTGAAGAATTTACAGTTTTCCAACAGAGGTACGCTCCTATGTGAGCTTCCCTAGGCGATTCAGTGCAAACTTTACTTTAAACCAAAGTCAGTGTTGGCTTGTGCTACTTGTTATTTCTGCCCTGAAATGGGTGAAGAGCACTAGCTACTCATCACAAATGAATGGTACAAGATGGCGGTTTAAGATACGTCTTTATGCTTTGCATTCAGATAAACTTTGTTACCTCAGATAAGGGGCAGTGGCTTAGCACAAGGTATGTCAAAATTCATCAGTTACTCACTCATCTGACTACACTTTAAACCTATTTTCAATGGGTATCAGTTGAATGAAAAAAATATTCTTAAGTGGAAATAACTCACATCAGGTTAGCCATAGTTGGATTCTGCATGCAGGAATAAAATCTGAGTTAAACTGTGCAACTTTACAATGTCTTCTTGTAAATAGATATGTACTTAAGTGGCTCTACTCAACAGAATGCTGAGCAAGTCTCAATTCCCTCCTTCTGCTTTGAAATTTGCCGTCATGGATTTCCCTGCAAACTTTAGATCATGTGAACAACTTTCGTGGCTTCCATGCTTCTAACATCCATCTCTGTTTTGCTTCTCTCCTGGTCTTGGACAAGTCTGTTTTGCACCAACCTTGTCCGAACTGCCAACCCTCTTTTTGCTGAATTTCCTAAATAATTCCAGTGCACAACACTCCCTCTTTTGCTTTGGACAAAGATTCAGCCATGATGTCTTACCCCGAATGCAAGCTGGTATACCAGGTTAGAATAGAGACCTTGTTCTAAAAGCTTTAGAGTTCATCAGTTTTATTAAGGATCTATGATTCTATTCCCAGGAATTGACTATGTTTTATATGATAGTATTTCCCTAGGAAATGGTTATAGTAGAACTCAAGGATTTTGGAAAGGAAATATTTTCTAACTGGGGCTAAATGTAGGCAAGAGCATAAATAGAACTTGATTTTACAGAATACATTCTCTAGTTGCAGCATCTGCTTTATGGAGGATGAAATAAATACCTGCAATGCAGAGAATAAGATGGCAAACATGACTCTGCCCTTTGCTCAACAGTATCTCTCACTTCTTGAAATATTTGAATCTTAAATGGCCAGCTTATCAGTCCTTTGAAGTCAATGAGAAGACTGCAAATGACATCTACTGTTGTTTTGGTGTATTCAGTGTTCCTGTCTAAATATCCAGGGAAGCCATACAAGGGCAACAAGACAAAAGAAGATCATACAGATCATACAGTTAAGAAAACCTGGGCATCCTAACTTCTTGAGTTTTTGCCAGGTTACTCGCAAAAGCTAGGTAATAGAAGGGAGACACTGTCTTCTGAGATAACAAATCTTAAACTACTTCTTAGCTCCTTTTCAAGAGCCAGTGCGCTGTTTTATTCTGTAAAATGGAATAAAACGAAAGGCAAAACTGAATCAGTCTTTTGGGTTTTAATTGGCATTGCTAAGGTTTCTGTGAATATATTACAAAAACTACCATCAAAAGTTCAGTGGTTGAACAGGCTTTTCCATAACTTAGCTGCTTAGGCTGTCTTTACCTACAATATGATCTTATTGCCACTGAATGATCAGACTGTCCCTTTTGTTAACTCAAACTGTTATTTAAAAGGTAGTTGTTCTTTTTATATTTTAATTGGATCTTCAGAATTTATCTGATAAAGCTGACTGTGCAAAATGCATGAAATGGCATTAGGGTTATTTTATGTAGTATAACTGACCATACATAAAATTCATGTAGTAAATTAAACGCTGACAAACGAGTCTTTTGACCCTTTTATTCTCATTGAAGTCCGGGTGAGCAGAACATATGGAAATTCCATATATTTAAGAGTCTTAGCAGGATCCGTGCTGAAAAGGTAAAAATAGTCGTAGGGTGTTTTGAGAGTATTTAGTCCTACCTTAACATTGTCTCACTCAGATCTGTAGACTCCGTGCCAAGAGAGAGCTCCAAATTTAATGCCTTTGAAAATACCAGGTGTGAAGTAGCTGCTCTGTGTGGAAAGCAAAGATTAGTTCAGAGCAAGTAAGTTTTCTGAGGCACTATAATGGATACATTTGTTGACATGGACCTTAATTTTGGAATTGTATCAACTAAGGCAAGAAGCAGCAATCGGCTTTGCAAATCAAAATGAAAGCCGTCCGGTAAAAAGTAACCTGGCAGAGAGTAGGCTGGACTGTTGCCCTATTCAGCGCTTACATTCAGCTTAAGTTCTACCATATTCTACCACCCTTATGGTATACTGTGTATTTTGTTATGCAGGTTTAATTGGCTATATAAAGCTTTTATATGAATTTGTCTTTGAACATATACTCTGAAAACAGTGACTTTGCAGATTCGTATTATGAACTCTACGTTTATGTTGGCAGATGAATGATTTTTGGGGGTCCAATTTAATAGCTGGGAGAAAACAAAAAAAAGTGAACAAAGACAGCAGAAATATGTCTGTAGGAGTGTAGAGGGCTGAGATTTCTAACTATGGAATGTAGCTGTCCTGTTCTGATGTCATATCATGATCCTCAGGTAGATCCTGTGGTGAAGTCAGGTGATAAAAAATTTGTGACCTCACAGCAGTAAAATATTAAGATGTAGGACAACAACATCACTGCAGGTGGAAGGGAAAGGTTCAAGTTGAGAACAGCAGTTGTGAAGGCAGCTTTATCTACAATCTAAAGTACAAAATACTTCAGGAAAAAAATTGCTTATAAAGTAATTTGCTTTCTTAGTTTGCCCCAGGAAAATTCTTCTTAAGATATTGTAGAACAGCTTAGTGGAGCAATAAAAGCAATTGCCAACTAGAGTGTATATGGAAAAACAAGCCTTTTTTAGCAAAGGGAGAAATTCATTCTGTCACATACTAATAAAGTGTCACGTTTTCAGATAGAAAAACCAATTTCATTACCTACTCATCTGCCTTTTCTAAACTTCTATGATGTTGAAAACTATTCTGAACTCTTACTAGCAAGTCAACCTGGAGGTTCTTGAGAGTTGTGTGGTAGTGTATAGACTACAGATACAGAGTTTGGCAAGCTATTTTAGTTTGACCATTTGGTTATTTTATGTGCAAACAGCCTATACAATTAAGTGTATGTAACTCCTTCTGCTAGTACTTCTGTCATGTCATAAATGCAGTGACCCTCAACAAAAGAGGTTAATGGCTATTGTGTCCCGATGCCCTTTGTCCAACAGAGATGTAAAACAGCATGAAAGGGCTGGATTTGCAGTGTTCTTTGGCTTGTTCAAAATATGTTTTTATAAATGGCAGCTAAGAAGGTTTTAGGATATAGGATACAGACAAATCTCTAATTTCCATCTTCATTATCTTTCAAGTGAAAAATACCTGTGTTCTAGTGAAAAAATAAAAAAGGCTTAATCTTATAAAAAATGTTTTCTGAGTAACTTAAGGGTGAGTAAATATTTATTATCGGTGCAGAATCATAGTAAGCCACCGCAGAATTTTATTAAGAAATGCCTTATAGTTGATGATTATGTTATAAACTTAAACTGCAGTAATCTACCTTCAAAATACAGGTCAGTGACTCTCATCACACTGTAGTAAAGGCTGTCATATAGGAAGATGTGGAGGATGCTAAAGGGAATGCTCTTGCGACCTGGCAATTAACACATCCTGAGCACACAGCTTTCACAACAGTACTTACCCTGCATGTAACTCTGCATTAGGAAAACTTCTACTGTTTCATGTTTTTTTCCAGTAACAAAATTCATGGTTACTGAAGTTTAATTTATGTATGCATTAGAAGGATAGGCATTTGTGCATAAAACTACAGGAAGTGTGTTAACTGCTTTTCCTACATTTAGCATGAAATTTTCAGAGGGTCACCACTCCTGTGTGACAAATGTGTGCATAGTAAGACTGAGCAGATCACTCACCAAGTGCTAGAAGAGATTTAACACTTCAAGTTGGCTCTCCCACTGCTGCTTTTCACAGCTGGGGTTGGCCACTGTTGTGAATGCTGCGTACTCAGGACCTGCAAACTGCTGGCTCACATGATCCTTTCCCCTAGCCTTATCCTAAATCTTCCTATATGACAGCCTCTTTGCAGCTGGCAAACATCTCCTCTGAGTGCTGTGTAAAAGACTGCAGAGAAGTCCCGCTGGGTAGCTCCTCTGTCCTTGATCTTCCTTCACACATTCATTGTCTCCCAGGAAGCAAAGGGCCTTTGTTCCAGAGTTGTGAACCAGGGGTGAATCTCACTTCACCTATAAATCCAGTAACATTGATGGAAATGGCACACATACTTTTCTTGTAGGATATACTGCCATCATTATATGAGTGTTCTATAGAGAAACCCCTTAAATACCAGGGCCCAAATATAAATTTAAAGCGTTCAAATTAAATAAGCCAAAACACCAAGTTCCTATCCAGATTGTCACTGTCCCTTTTTCTTATCCCCAGTTGCCCGCACCTTAGAACTGACATCGACTTAAGATATGCAGATAAGCATTTTTGTGCATTTTGGAAATCCAACAGTGAGCACATGTTCATGCATTTTAGGCACCAACTATGGAATCTCACTAGCTGGGTATTACTTGCATACTGCACACAAAATTTTTACTTCTGCTAGCTATTCCTACTGCAATATTTGCTTAAAAGAAATTTTTGCACAGAGATGTTCTTATGACATCTTTAGTCTTTGGTTTTTTTTAAGCACAGATTAATGTTTGTAGTTTTGCAGGGGCCTGATTCATGCCCATTGGTTTTGAAAAAAATCAGTTGTTTCAAATAGATGTCAGCAGTACAAGTTATCTCCTGCTATTTTGCTAGTCTCTTCAGTGTCCTGAGGTGCAGACTTGCAACATCTTGTGTGGTAGGAAAGGAGTGGGCAAACTGTGGATATTTGTACTGCTGTCCACCCATGAGAGAGCCAAAATTAAAAAATAACAACCTGTATTAGGTTTACAGTAAAGCTCCTATACATTAAGGAGCCTTCTTAAGAAAATGGACCCCCAAGATACTGGGCTGGCAGGTATTTCTGGAAGAGCATCACCATGGAAAGGGGCCGTCAGCAAGATGGAACAGCAAAGCACATTATCAGCTCCTCCAACCAAATGGTGTGAGGACAGGCGTGGGTTTTGGTGCTTATCCCACAGTGACTTCCATCTTAGTAAACCTTTTCTCAGGGCAATATCTGGTAGAAGGATCCCAAGCAGAGCTGCAGCCTCCCTCCCATTGCAGGATTTGCTATAGGAGGAAAGGAACGAGCCTGTGGTCATTACGGTTCTATTTTACTGCCCTGTTAAGTATGACGCCTTATTGCTATTTTTAATTTAATTCTTTTGTGAGGATAAAACAAATTGTTTCTATGCTTCATTCACACATCTAATGGGAGAACAGTGCAAGGGAGCTGCAAACTAATTCTCATGAGGTACAGCAACAAGAATTTCCAAATGCACGTATGTGGAGTGTGCTGAAAAGCTGACATTTGCTAATGAGCCCGCTTTCATCCCCATTTCTGGTTGTATCTAATTATAATTTATAACAACAGTGCCTTACATCATGAACCCTAGGTGCATTTGTGCTATCCTGTAGTTTTCATTGCAAGTCAAAGAACACCCCACTGAGGGTATGTATGTGACCTTGTAAAAAGACTTTTTGCTGTTTCAGCAGAGGTAGGAAAGACCACAAGTGAGAGCGAAGATTCTTATCAGGGACTAGAAGGGACCAAGGTTGGGCAAATTGTGCTTGGGATCTGCCCATAGCCATCCAGATAGAAAGCTGAAGGATTAAAGAGCCCTGCAAGTAGAGAGCTAAGAGCTCAAGTTGCAGGACCACAGGGAATTATGAACAGTGTGAGAGAGATTTAATAACCCGAGTAGAGGATTGATGGATTTTATTTCCCTTCTGATTTTTGCATTGAGAGTAGGAGAAGGTAGCATGCGTAATGTGAGACTATTCCAAGAGAAGAAGGAGAATGCAAACTACCAAAAGGTGTAAAGGGTGGACTACTGATGAACCTCCTGGTAAGCAATGAAAGAAATTACATATGCTTGCTGTGGATGCCTAATACTATAGATTGTGTGTAAGTGATACCAGTGAGACATGTGGGTGCATCCAGCGCTGTTACAAGAGGGGAAACTAAGGCAAGAGATAGCTGATCCCTTAATGTAAATTGACCTTCCTACATATTATGTTTATGTTTGTTCATATAGCTGCTTCGTAATTAGTTCTGCCAGTGCTTGGTTTCCATATGTCTTAAGCAATGACAGTATATTCTCAGATTTATTTCTATTTATGCTAATGAAATACTAGTAAACCTGTCCACCTAAAGGACAAATTGTAAATCAACTTTTCCTCAGCTCTGTGTTGGACTTCTCTATATTCCTAACTATTAAAGCTGCTTTATTTTTTGTGTTCTTCTGTCTTACAAACAGTTATGTAAGTTTATATTCCTGCATAATTTAGCTATGCACTTCTTACATTGAACTCATACAGAGGAAATCATGAGAAATTATGTAGGAGGAGGATTTCCAGTTATTCAGGGCCTGAAGTGATGAAATTGTATAGAGATTTATATTTTTATTAAGCAAAATCGTGGTGTCTCCAGAACATTTCCATTGCATATGAGCTTGAATATACATGAGAAAAATCATTATTAGGGTTATGTACCTTAATTTCTTTTTAAAAAATGGTTGTACAGGGTTGGAAAATAACATTTAGCACCATAGCTCTTCAAAGGGAGAAATCTATAGTAGCAAGGTAAATCCTGACTATGCAGAAGGTCCTCAAAGCAGACTGTATATTGTCCACTGCCAGTGTAAAGGGAAAATAAAAACATTTTTCAAGTGAAGAAAACACCTGGGATATCATCCTTAACAATTTGGAGCAAAAGAATGTCTAGTTCTGCGGGATGGTCATTATCTGTAAATGTGCTTAGTGGCTGCGGGCTTGTCCCGGACCGGCTGCATCCTCTGTCCTTGCTGCGCCACCCCTGTTCACCTGCTGACTTGTTTTATGGTGAAGGCAGAAAGTGTATTAGACCATGGATTGCAATCCAGGTTTTGCAGTCAGCAGCGCTGTACACTGAACAGTTGTCTTCCTCTCCTTTCCAAACCTATGTACTGAAGCAATTTTCTACTGTCCTACTATTCCAACTGAGCAGGGAGAGGGCTCCTTCCAGGGCTCCGCAGGCAAAGAGCTTGTGCGGTGGAGCAGGGGTCTATCTATGACCTAGCTAGTGCAACTACAAATAGACTTGCTTTTCCTGTAAGTATACAGATTAATCCAGGGAGGGCTCCTGTGTGGTCAGCCATGCCACAGAAAGTCAGTGATAATCCTAACAGAGAAAGGAGCCTTCAGGTGCTGAGATGATAAGAGTTATGTGCTCATTTGCCTTTTGCCACCGAGGCTTCCAGCTGACTGACAAAGAGGAAGTAGATTTGTGCTCAGAAACATACCTGAAGGAGGAACACAGAGCATGTTTTGTAGGTCTGGTCATAAGGCAGAATATAAGAAGCAGTATTACCTGCTCAGTTATGTCTCTGAAGCAATTATACAGTAATGGAAATTTGGCAGAGGGGATTGCCATGCCAAGTACCCTATGTCATCATTGTCCTTCACGCTGAGGAATCCTCAGTCTCTTGGAAGAGAGTTATATCTTATCCTACAAAGTTGCATGAATCGTGCTGTAGAAATGAAGTATTTTTAACATATTGTAAGCCACAAAGAGCTTGGCATTGTCACCAGTTAGTTTCAGTTACCTTGCAATGCAAGGCAAGACATCCCTACGTGCCTGTGGGGGAGAAGCATGGGGCTGGTATTGAACTAGGTGGGCAAAAATCCAGAAGTCCAAATCAGAAATGGGGGTGAATGTCTTTCAACACAGGATACATATTAATAGCCCCTGTTATCTTTAAAAGATCTTCACTTTTGCCTCTCTCATGCCTTTGTAGTCTTAATTCAGTTTCTTCTAGTAGCTCAGTTCCATTCCCAGAGGCCTGAAATGAATAAATCCAAACATGCTCTATTTAGACTTCTAGCCCATGGCCAGCACACCCGATACGGCATTTCAGAGACTGAGGGAAGCAAGCCACATTTGCTCATGGAAAAAAGAACTGCAGCAATACAATGACGTAAGGTTTATCCTGCAGGTTCACCTCAGGTTACAACCGGATCTAATTCAGCATGCTCTTGTCAGTACAGCTTAGTTCAGCTAAACCAAGAAAATACAGTTCAATTCTGCATACAGCTAACTCCCACATAAAGCATCAAAACCTTTCCAATCTAATTTTTTATTGCAGGCTTTTTTTTTCATTTGAGGAGCTGTTGGGCCTGAATAATGTGGTTTTATTTATCTGTCTGGTACCAAATGAAAGTAATCTCATGAATTTGATTAAAGAACCATCTCAAAGTAAACAGGAGAATCACACATTTAGAGAAGATGTTCCCACACATCAGGTGCTAATGAGGTCACCCAGGAAAACACTGCTGTTTGGGGCCCCTACTCGTCCCCAAGGTGCATTTTCTCACTGTGAAAAGGTCCTGCTATGCAGTCTTAATCTAGAGCATATTTTGAAATAGCTCTTTCAGCTAGTGCAGTTTTAGCTTCTTTGTTTTCATCTTAGTATACTCTGAGAAATGAATTGCATAAATTTCATAGCAGTGAGATTTTTTTGATATCTAATAATTTTACAATTTACTCTCATATCACAGTGTAGTGGCAAGTTTCATCAGCTAGAAGACCCTGCAACTCCTAGAACTGCAAATACTCTTAATGCAGTGGCAGACCAGAAGTCAAGTTTGCATTGAACATATCAAGCAGCTCAAAGAAGTGAAATAATGTATCTTGGCCCAAATCTAGGCCAAAGTGTTTTTACGCACCAAAGCAAGTAGAGTTGATGAATGCGTGCTGCTTTCATCTTCAAGTGCTGCTAGCTACTGCCAGTCAGAGCAAAAAATTGTTTAGAAAGCAAAGTTTTATGGTACACTCCCAAGGCTGTAATCTTTTTTCTTAAACAAAAGTTTTAGACAGAAATCTCTTGATTGAGCTTTAGTGTTAACCAAACATTGGTGTGTTGGATCTGACCCAATACATCGTTCCTGACAGTGCTCAGGAACTGGCCAGGTGATAGTTATGGAATAATGTGACAAAAGGGGGATTTTCTTAATCCTTGGGGATTCCCCTTAAGGGGAATGTCTTAATCCCTGACATTTAATCATTGCTTGTGCCAAGAGGTATAAATGTTTGTCTTCTATTGCTTAAAAAAAGCAAGGTTCATTAAGGATTATATTGTTTCTTTTTAAAACAAATGAGTTTCTAATGGGAACAAGCAGAAATTCATTAACAATCTAATGAATATTTTTTTTATAGTCCTTTTTTGGTCCCAATTATATTATGCTGCAGACAGCTCCACAGGGTAAACTATGCTTTAAGTTTAAAAAGGTAGAACAGAATTTTCCTTAATCTCTTTTAAATTTGCCTGTCAGTTTTAAACTCCCTGTTTAACTTTTCTTCCACATCTCATTAATTATTTTGTCTTTTAACTGCAACATATTCTTTCTTCTATTATGAGAAAATAAATATGAATTTTTCATTTCCCTTCTTTTTACTATTTGTAATTTTTATACAGCAATCCTACATTCATCATCTCTCTCCTCATTTGCCTCCTGTCCAAATAAAAATTGGTCTTTCTTCATACAGCTGATTTCCTGAGACTCCTGGTGGTTTGTTCCCGGGGTCTGAACCCTTTCTGTGGCTGCTCTTTTTGCAGTCCCTTGGCTAGCACTGCCTCTAGCCTTCCTGATGCCAGATTTACAGTTCTTTTGTTTTGTTTGCTTAGGTGGAGAGAGTTTCCGCGCGCCTTCTTGAATTTCAAGCTGTAGGCTTGACATTGCCAGTGTCATCAGAAGTGGTACGAGCTGGAGTTCAAACAGGTGGTACCGGCGGGCTGCTGTCACAGGGGATGAGATCATACATTCATTCTGTCTCTGTGATGGATTTGTCTGACTCCCTCCAACTCGAGCTGACTTTGATCCCATATAATGAAAAGCCTTAAAATAGAAAATGGAAGGGAACAGAGAGTAGCTTTAATTATTTACTGGCTAGGTTGAATCCATACCTTTTGTAAAGAGACTTCTTTTGTTGTTTTTTGGTCTATTCAGTTTTCATTAAGCCAAATTTAAATCTTTGTGCTCAGCATTGATTCAGATTATCAGGCTGATTAAAGAGGCTTTTGAAGGAAGCTGCGTTTTTTCTTCTTTTACTTAGTTATTTTTTCCATTTACTAAATGGAATAAAAATGCTCCCCAAACAATTTTCAATATTTTAGTCTCAGTAGTGCTAGGAGGTCCCAGCTCAAAGTTTTAGTTGCTCTAAGCACCTTGTGACATGACACCCATTATAAAGCCACTAAAGGCTGGGTGGACAAAACATAAAAAGTGGGTAAATTTGTAAATTCCCAAATTCACAAAACAAATCTGTGGCAGAGCTGAGACCTGATCAGGCTCCTGCCACTGCTAGCATGGTATTTAACTGTGAGGCCACACTGCCCCTGCAGTATTCACCCCTCAGGTAACGCCTAAGCAGCACTGGCATGTGGTGGTCTCTGTGACACAAGTACCCTATGATTACCTGCCTTTCAGAGCAGTATTTCCAATTAAAAAGTGTTCCTCGTCATCCTGAACATTGTGATAATGTGTCTTTGCTCTCCTCTGAAAACAGTAGAGACATCATCTCCCTCATTGGCAGGAGAAGTTAATGCAGAGGGTGAGTGCAGCTCCTTTGTGAGCATCTTGCCCTGGCAGGTTGTGCAGAAGGAGGCCCGGTGCCATCCCAACCCTTCCCCTTCTCTGGAGGCTGGATGGTGCCTCCTGAGGGCATGAGCTCCTGGCAGGGGGAGAGAGGGCAGGGGGGACAGGCTTTTGGTGGGCCACTTCCTTGCATCATTACACTTACAACCAGAAACAACCTTGCAGTTACCTCTGTAGTCTTAAGAAAAATGCTTGATTTATTTTGGATGCTAGTGTCTTCATAGTGTGTGTGGCTGTAAAATCTGCATGCTTGAGTTGAGGCTTGAAGAACCCCAGTGCCTATCAATATCACTACGTCCACGGCTTCTTCACAAAAATAGACAGTAACGTGAAAGATAGTGATGGTTCAGAGAAATGTCCTTGCTTTATCCTCACCCTCTTGGTGCCTGTGGATACGTTAACAGACTACTGTACATAGGGGAAAACATGCCTTTAATAGTTCTGTCTCAGCTGCTGTTAATTTGATTTCCCTCAGGTCAACAGTGTTCAGTCACAAAGTCCTGGAGCAAGACTTTTTGTAGCAAGAAGTACAAATAATTTATGCTGTAATGTCTGAAGCTCTTAGATAAAGCATACGCTACTCTGAACAAAGCAACAAAATAATTTATTTTATTTGGGGATAAACACGA
Source organism: Ibidorhyncha struthersii (assembly GCA_013398815.1). Taxonomy (NCBI): domain Eukaryota; kingdom Metazoa; phylum Chordata; class Aves; order Charadriiformes; family Charadriidae; genus Ibidorhyncha; species Ibidorhyncha struthersii. The sequence goes on from VZSZ01003620.1 coordinate 116,086, forward strand.
TGAATTCAGAAAGATGGAAGTGCTATAATGAGGAGCATGTTTATTCAAAGCAGCTTTGTGGTATCTGACGGTGAGTAGATTATGTCCAGACCTGTGCTTGGTCTCTGTGCCATACACGTGTATTTGTGGGCTGTTTGTCATGACACTTCACAGGACAATGTCAAAGTAATTTATAATTATTATTGGATTACTACAGATAAAATATTTTTCAATATCTCAGTTTTCCCATGCAAGTTGTTAGTTTAGTTTATATTTTCAGCTTTATTCCAGCTTCTTCCATGTAAAATGGGCAAGTGTAAATTAGGTACATTGTGTCAGTCCTGAGGCCAAACTGCATTTGTTTGCATTTATGTAAATCCGGAGTAGTGCCTTTGAAAAGAACAGGCTGGATTCTGCCCCAAGTAGTCAGGTCCCATTCCTTCGGGCTGGATTCTGCCCCAAGTAGTCAGGTCCCATTCCTTCGCTGGAGCCACTCATTTAGGGGTGGGATTTTTCAGCAGGACTCAATACTGCTGCAGCATTTGTTCTAATACTGCTGTAGTATTGCGTGGCTCCTATAGCTTTGCAAAAACTAAAATTGAAGAATCTAGAGCAGAATTAGGTCATGACCAAGTGCATTTGAAAATGCCTTGCTGATTATTCACAACTTTAAAATTATTGAATGGCTTTCTTCCAAGTTTGCTCTGTTCCATAGATCCCATTGACATTTAAATGTAATTCACTTTATCACCATGTTATATCATAAAGTCCGGTTTCCAGTATTTTCATTAGCTGGTAGATGTTCTATAATATAAAAGGAAATAACACTTGGGGCATGGAGAAAAAGGGGAATACAGTTAATTTGTTAACATTAACTTTCTGGAATTCACTGATTAATTCTTTTAATCTCATATTGGTATTGGGAAGGTTTTTTGTTTAGTTTCTAGTAAAAGTTGTGTAAAGTTCCTGAAAATCTCCAGGTTTAGGATAAGTGTATGGCTGGTCTTTCAAAGACCTAATGTTGCATTCCAGCCTTTAAGACTCTTTCATTATGGAAAGTGTCCACTTTTCCTGAAAGTGCTGATTCTTCTCATAATTCCTCCCTATTCTGATGAGTGTGTACCTTCTCAGGGAAAAGTGCTTGAGACGGATTTCTTCCTTTGAGATGTTTTCTACTCTAGCTTGGATTTCTGTAAATCAGTGCTAAAAGGAAGTGTAGTAGATTAACTGAAATAGTGCTCTGAAGATCGCAAAAAGCACATTGTAATGTTTGAGCATTTGAAAATATGCATTTTTCTTGGGGTACGAGTTTTCACTATGTTCAAAGAAAGGCTTTCATGGCTGCTGCAAATGTCTTTTAGAGGTGGTACCCAGTGCTGCCAGTTTCTCAGCCCTTAGAAATAGTGTACACAGGGGGATTATTGACTGGAGTTGTGTTCAGGTGGTCATGGGTTAAAAAGTCCCCATTCTCTCTGACAATCAGATTGATAATTCCCACGTGATTAATTGACTCCATAAGCGATTTTTCCCCTTTCACCTTTTCTTGCCTATGCTTCATGTTGTTTAAATTCAGCATGGCACAAACGTGACTCACAGGTGGAGTGTTTTTCCCTGTTTGCTGCCTGCAGCGCACCAGGACGCGGGAGGCATTTGCTGCCTGTGTTGCCTAATGTCGTGCTCGGCTACTGCCGGCAGCCCTGCTGGGGGAGCTTCGTGGGCCTTTCTCCGTGGCTGTTCTGACACCCACCCGTCTCGTAAGATGAGATCATTATCTAAATATGTGTAATAAAGTGAGACGATTGTCCCCAAGGAGAGGCATTATTTTCCTCCGCTGGTCTGGAAGTGTAAGAATAACACCAGCAGGTAAAGACAGAAAAAGATTTGATATGTTAAATGCACAACGATCTGTGTCATGCCATCTCCTGAATGTGATAGTGGTTTCTTCTGCATCAGCCGTGACTTTATCCCTTTACCAAATCTGTCTGGGTCTGTGCTGCCCGCAGATCACTTGCTGAAAGCTACCATCCTTTATCCTAGCTTCTCACACTAACATTTGGGATTTCTCCACAGAATGGGTACAGCAGAGGGAGCAGTAGGACAAGCTTCTCCCAGGCTGTCTCCCCAGCCCAGACCCTCCAGCTGATCTAACCTCCCCTTCTGTCCATATACACCCAGCAGCACCAAGACCCCCCAAGCCTGAAGGGTGTGTGCACACCTTGGGATCAGGACAGAGAGGGAAGGAGAGGACTGTGTGGCAGAGACACCTACCCCAGCCCTTGTAGAGCACTGATGCATTTCAGTGAGCAAGTCAGACGCTGGCTTGATTTTACATAACTGATCTGATGGGATTCATGTTGTTGGCCTATATATTAATGCTCCAGCTCTCATTAGCAGTTTCTGAGACTTCCAGGCCTCCTCCTGTGTTCTTGCTATGTATTTTTTTCTTAAACAAAAAAAAAAAGTCATTTCCCCTTTTTCCCAAGGTTTTCGTCTGGATGGTTGAATAAAGTGAGTTTTATTTTAGAGCAGGAGCATTTTTCTGTGGTATGTGGCATGAATGAAAGGGGATTGTTCCTGCCTTTGGCTCAAGTGAACAGAGAATCTGTTTCCTAGATTATCCTCTTCCAGTTCTGAAAAAAGTGTGTGTGTGTCACTCCATCCACATGCATGTCTGCCTGCACGCACACTTTAGGTACTGGCCAAATTTCCATGAAAGGCCTGTGGTTGTCTGTCCAGACAAATATAAATACATAACATTTGTGGCATTTTTATGAAATAACTGACTGGAAACCTTTTTCAGTGTAGAATATAGCGCTGCAATGAAACCAAGGTGCTGGAGTGAGACAGGGTAACAGAGCCATTTCCATAACAAAAATATTCTATTAATTTCATAATTTCAAGAATCAGGACATTAATTTCAGGAGAAAGTTATGACAAGACAAATTTTGGTGTTGTGATCTTTACTTTCACAAACATTTCAGTTATTCTTTTCAGAAACAGGCTGCAATGAGCTCTCTTAATTAGCAGTCTTCGCTACCTTTTGTATACTCTGTTGGAGCAGTCCTGAATCCTTCAAAGCAGTAGAGGGTTCTTACCATCGAGGGGACAAAGAGCCTCCCGTGCTGGAGCAAAGGCTATGTCATGAATCTTTGTAGCTGGCATGTGGGGTGTTTGTTTATTTTATATTTCTTGTAAGTTTGGCTTTGTAAGGAACAATCATGGTATGTTTGTCTCACGCTTCTGGCCACAGCCAGTAGGTTTGGACTCATTAGATGCCTTCTGCTAAATTTAACACAGAGGAGGAAATCTCAGCTATACTGATTCTCCTTGATTCTTCTTGTGAAGTGGGATTCAAGACAGCACCCCAGTAAGGACAGGACAGGCAACATTCCCTTCTTGAAGAAGCTCTTGCATGTGCTGGCTGGTGAGTCTGAGCACACACAGCTCTGAACCAGCTGCACGACCTGCTTGCTGCTTTTTCCCCAGGTAGGGAGAAAGTACACAGGGGTGTGCGGGAGAGGGTGGGAGTACTGGTTAGGACAGCACCTGGAAGAAGGGCAGCCATGGAGGCCTGGGGAAATTTAAAGGATTATTGTGGAGATGGCAGCGCAGGTTGGTTGAATGGTACATTAAAAGAAACTGAAAGTGCAGGCAGGCAACGCTCATGTCCTGAGGGGCAGGGGTGATTGTGAGAGTTTAGAGGAAACGGGGATTACTGTCGGTGGGAACAGTAAATAACAAAGGATCATAAATCCTTAGGAAAACAATCTTCATTAGATGCACTGCTCACCAGGCGACTTTAATGAACTATAGCTGTCACTTCAAACCTTTCAAGTTCAGCCTGTTTTCAGGTAGGGAACCAGTAATAGATGATACAGCCTTTTTATTTATCTGTGAGCGCCATCAGGCCAGGAAAGACTTTTCCAGGGCTCAGCATTGTGTGGGATTAGGTTTACCTGTCTTTTTTTCTTTTTATTATTTTCAGAAAAATACTTTCTTTTCAGTGGGGTAAAATGAAACCATTTACCTACAAAACATTTTTAAGTTTCTGTTTATTTTATTATATCTCAGAGATCTTCCTTTTGCTGATCAATTTGGACATCTAACAAAAAGAGTTGTCATTTTCCTGTAGTGTTTGTATTAAAGATAAATGGAAGCAGAATTGTTCCAATTGTCCTCTTTGGTATTTTTCAAGTAAACTTGAAAATGTGTCTGGTAAATAATGGTCTGATTTTGCAGAGAACAAGGCAAGTGCACAGAGTTTTTCGTAAGTTGCTTAATTGTTCACAATTAATGTTCATACTTTGTTCATGTGTAGAAAAAGAAAGCCAAATCCTTTATATCCTGGCTCGTGTAGATGTGATGTGCTTATATATGATGATAAACACTGGTTTAAACTATGGGTTTGTCAAAAAAACTCTAGCAAACTATAAATACAAAACATAGGAAAAAGGAAAGAAATGTTTAAAAGTAAATGATGGATTTCTTTTCTTTATTTAGTAAAATGGACTGACTGAAAATATGATTTGTTTCTGAATCTTAGATGTATGACCATGGACATTCTCCCTTCTTCCCACATAGCTTGAATCACAGAAACATAGAAAATAAACCCAGAAATGCCAGCACAGAAAATCCTGTGTTTCTGTAAAACTACTTGCGGATTATATACGAAGTGCATTCCTCATTTACTTTATTAATGCTTGCCGAGAATTCAAGCAATTTGAATATGTTTTGCAAAGACTGGAGCTAACCCATCTGAACATTTTTAATGACTGAACTTCCTCTCATTATCCAGTGAGCCTCCTGAAAACAGCAGGAGGATGAGACTTGGTGAAGAGAGTGTTGGAGTGTATTTCTTTGGAGCAGTCAGACTCGGCGTTGGGGGGCCAGGGCAGTGTTTTGACCCATGTAAGCTCATCTCAGTCCCCTGGGTTGCCTTCCAGAGCAAACATACCCCACCATGCTGGAGGCTGCATCATGGGGACGGCAGGGCACCGGGTGCTGGGGTGTGCTACCGAGATCCCCCTGTCCCCACCAGCTTCAATAGCTGTTCCCCATCTCTTCCCGTAAAAAAAGTGGTAGGTGGGAGAGAAGCAACTCATGGGTCAATGCTTGGCCAAAGCCTGCCTGTTGGACCATGTTGGAAAAGGCTGGTGGTGTAACCAAATAGCTGAGTAGCCACAGCTGAGGTAGGCTGGGGAGGTGACGGGTGTGTAAACTGAGCAATACGGAATTAAGTCTGTGTGCTGAGTCCACTGTGACAGGCGGGAACTGTGTTCGTGTCAATGCAACGGTAGTCCCCTACTCAAAGCTCTTACTCTTGAACAAACCCACGCTAAAATAATCTGCAGAGGTTAACAAGATTATTCCTAAGAGCATGAAGTACTCTGAGTAAGACCTAGAAGGACTGAGCCTGTAGGGTAGAAGATGTTGCTTGTCCCAGTAAGCCCAAATCTTAAGACTGCCAAGACAAATGAATTCAAGACGCTGGCAGACAAGGGAAGACACAGAGCAAATTCTCTGCATGTTAAAAATAGCTAAACGTGAAGGGACAGACCATGCCTCTTAGGCACTGGGCTAAATTGGGAATGGGTAGGAAGTCACACGGCTCCAAACATGTTACATATTTACACTTGTCACTGGTACCAAATTACTCTCCTCTCCACGCCACTCCCTTCTCTGCTCGCACGCCAACTCCAGCTCCAGCTCCCGCTTCTCCACAAGAACTTGCTATTGATACGCATTCATGTATCTCAAATCTAATGCCACAGAGGTCCCCAATCTATTACATTTAGTGATGGTTTTATGCAACAGACCCTGCTGAGGGAGAGAGTAGTATTCCCTCTCAGCTGTGGTAAATCTCTCCCAGCTGTACACTTTGCATTGCACGTTAGACACTGGTATTATTGCACATCTCTTCATCTGAGGAAACGGGACACCTGTCTTCTTCTTTGGCTTATGTGTTATAGTTTTTGGACATACGACCTCTCACTGTCCCATTCATGGGAATGGGATCATGCTGTCCCTGTTGACATCCAAGGTTTCCCAGTAATTTCCAGCATCCTGTTTTCCAAAGCTTCACCTCCCACATACTTACTCTTAAGTTTATAAATAACCTCTTAAGAGACAGGAGAAGCAAACACTTTCAGTGTTCTTTTAGAGGATCCAAAATCCATTCTCTTCTTACCTATATCTAGTGAGGGAAATACACAAGTTTAGATAAAACTGTGGATGTGCTTGTGTGGATTTCCCTGCCTTTGTTTTTCCCCACACTTAAGCACTCTCTAGAGGTAGGTTGGAGTCCTAGAAACAGCTCAGTCTTAATTCTTCCTGTTCATGACTTCCCTTCTGAATCACCACATTTGTCCATCACACCTTCTTCCATGGGGAGCTTCTTCCTTCCTTCCTTGTTGCCCTAATTGAAAAGGAGCACTCAGCCACAAAAGCACAACTTTTCTTTGTTCTTTCTCTTTTGTCTCTCTGAGCATCCGAAGCACTGCGCTTTTTAAGACCTCGAGTTAACACTTGGTCTCTGCTTCTCGTGATTATCTGCCCTTCCAGTCTGACATCCTTAAAAAGCAACTGGAAAAAAAACTGATTTGAGGTATAGTATTCTCATTGCATTATATGAAGTTGCACCGTTTGAATGGGAGACCCTGTGGCTCAGTAACTTTCTCCACTCTGAGAGATTTGTGGCAGTCTGAGAGGTGGCTCCATCGGAAAGCGACGCCAGGCAGTCTTCCTGCAATTCACTGTAGCTCCTAAAACTGAGTAATAGACACATTCCCTGAACCGTTGCATCAGCAATGGAGAGTTTTAGGACCTGAGGCAAAGAAGTGAAGTGACTTCCTCCCTGTCTGGCCGGAAGTCCATGGCATGCTTTTCTCTTGCTGCAGTTTTCAAAGCGCTCTGGAAGGCAGGCATTAAACATGCTGAGGTCTGGCTTTGCTAATAGTAACAAAGGTTAGTGATTCAAAATAAATCTTTCAACTTTTCAGGAGTCGTCAGCTAGTTTATTCTTTAATGTTTGTATGTTGCTGCTAACTTTTCCAGCCCCATGAACCTGAGCTGACCTCAGGTTAAGAGGAGCTCTTGCCTTCCTGCCTGTGGGACTGACCATGAAAATGGCTGTGGAGTTACTGCTTTTATCAAAGTTTATATCTATATGTTATATATATGTTACCAAACACATATTTATATAGATGCTATCAAACAGCATCGTGAAGAGTAGCTGGCAGGGGATGAAATGCAGGCTTACTTCATGTGCACTGAGATACAGCCCTTCGGATGATTCTTTTACCCCCTTCAGGCCTTTCCCTGTTTGAGCTGTTTCCTTCGTTAGCCTGAAGTAAATGCATGATTACTTTAACTACTAAATCAGTCTAGCCTCTCAACACCGGTGCTCCGAAAAGGGTAATGCCTCATCAAATAGGGCATTGGCAAGGCATTTATAAACCATGGTTTTAGCTAAATGATTCTGAGCACGGCTTGACCTTGCACCCCCCACTCCCCCACCTCCGCCCCCATACCCCGATGTGTGCTCACTGCTTGCTTGGCTGCATCCCTGGGTATGAAGCCCTCTTGGCAGCAGCTCAGACAAAGGCCGAAGACTGTAAACCAGAGACATGTACCATGTTATTCTGTTTGAATTGGTGTGACTGTCAATTGATATTTTCCAGTTTCAACTGAATGTGCTCAATAATTCATGTGTTCTGCATGCGGTCTTGTGGCTTGTTCCATCGCCACCCATGTCTGAGATACAGCAGTCTTGATGGCAAGCAATATCCAACTGAATGCGCATTTACAAATTAAAAACAGTGCTGCTTCAAAAGGCACAATTGAGAACCAGGGTATTTTGTCAACATGAATGACTCCTGAAGCCTGTGATGGGGGTACTGAATTTCTGGGTTACACGGAAGGACTTATTTTCCCTACTTCAATCACCTCGAATGCTGCCGTTAATCAGTAGTCTAGTTATTTCAGAGTCTGACTTCTGAACAACATTGCAGTGCATCGTTATTGTAAGGAGCCACAAATTTACCAAGAGTGGATGTTTAGAAGCTTTGTGTTTAAGAGCTGGTAAAATCTTTTTGTTTGTTTGTTTATTTCTTTTTTATATGCCATTCCTCAGTAAAGCTCTCTGCACAAGCAGAAATGCTGTAAACATCCAAATATGAGTCTCTGTGGAAGCTTGGTATGACAGAGGGTGAAGTGCTTCCTTGTACCTTCCTCCCCCCCCAGCCCTCGCACCCCTCAAGCTGGTTGCCTTTGGAATCTGCTCCAGAAAAGCCCTTCCTCCGATGCTGTTCCTGACTGCCATTCGGTGCGTGACCCCGGGATTCAAACCCAAAGACTTTGCCCAGTCGGGTACGAGCAATCATTTCGGGTACCTCCGCACCAGTACCGAACCACAGGCCGCGCCCCAGCCGTTTTTCGAAGGCACAGACAAGTTCGAGCTGCTGGCGGGGAGCAGAGGGCTCCCTCCGGGGAAACCGAGGGCTCCCTCCGGGGAAGCCGGTCTGCAGCCGCTGGTGCCCGGCGGCGGGGCGGCGGGCGGCGGCTCCGGCGGTGCCGCAGGCTGGCTGGGGCGGCGCTGGCAGCCTCCCTTCCGCGGGCGGCCGCGGTTGGGAGCCAGCGAAATCCCGCCTGCGAAACCCGCCGTGTATGTGTGGCAGNAGCAGGACTTCAGAGGAATGTGAAACCAAATAATTTACAAGTTAAAGATAGACGCAGAATACACAGCATCTTGAGCCAGGGTTTAAATTCATCCCTCTCCGCTTGGCTTCTCGCAAAGCTCTGCTTGTCAGCTTGCCTCTGTCTCCTCTAGCGACTCTAATATTCCCTTAAAAATAACATCATTCTGGATTCTTTGGAATTACTAAGGTGGCAAAAGAGATCATGGTGCATACCATAGGGTAAGTAGGCAGCTTGCCTTTGCATACATTTGCTAGGCTGATTCCTCTGGGCTTTGCTTCTGCTTTCAGAGCACTCGGCAGTTCCTGTAGGATGAGGTAGATATTCACGTAGTGCTTTCTCTGTGCAATTTATTCCCCCCTGTTTTCCCCATACGGATTATTTGAACTTTATTTTTCAGTGAAGTGTTAACTCACAAGGTTACTTGTCTTGGCGTACCTAGGGAGTCTTGAGCTTTAATAATCTTACCATTGCAGTTTTGAGTGCTGTTTTCCTATCAGGTGAATTTTCTTATAATACCTTTGCTCTTCATTAGTGGGAGATGCTGTTTGAAATGCTGCTTAGTATTACAGAGTTGAAAAGTGAGTTACTTTCCACGTTAGGATGTAATCAATGTTTTTGCGTGCTTGTTTTGGCCACGGTTTCACTTACCTGCTATTTCCTCATGTGTGAATTTGATCACAACACGGGGTTAATTACATTTAACCTTTCTGTCTGCTTTTACTTGGCATTTGGTTTTGATTGTTGGGTTTTTTTTTTTAACATCTTGACCCTTTTGTTTTCACTGAACAAAGTTCTTCTATCAGTAATTAAAAAACAGGCACATTCCCCTGATAGTCCTCTCTTTTAAATAGTGAGTTTCTGAGTAAAAGAGGATTCCAGGCTGTCATGTTCTTTTTACAATTTATCAGAAGTAATTTCAGTATCTAGCAGATACATCACTTCATTGAGCAATGGTATTTTCAGACTGTTTCTCAAATATTTCTGGTGAAGTTGTGGTGTTCCTATGACCAAAAGGACTTTGAAATATCAGAAACTGAGTGGGAAGTTTGTATTTGTGATACAGTGAGAGCTTTTATTCTAAGAGTTTCATCTGAATCTGTGCTTTGAATGAGAATCACCTAAATGCCAGCATTGTTTTTACCATTTATTCTGGGCATGTGCTTTACACTCATAGTAGAGGAGCTCCTAACTTTGGATTTGGTGGCAGTTCACCCAAACATACTCAGAATTCCTGGCTTGTTAGTACTGCCCATAATAACCATAGGAAGTAGGTGCTGTCTGCGGATAACTGAAACGCCTAACATTTTTGGTTATAGATATCAGTACTGAAGAGACTCACATAGGTCAGTCTGTGCCTTGCAAAATATGTGGAACTGGGTGAACTAAAATAGAAATGTTTCCTCTGTTTGAAGGGAAGATGATGCATTTGGTATGTTTCGTTATCTTCCTTCCATTTGATCTAGTTCTTCATCTTACCCAAATTTTGCAAAACATCTGGGTATATTTGGGTGAGCAAATCTGCTCTGAAGTGTTTTCTGTGTGGTTAAATGTAGGGGATGGAGAAGAAGGAAATATATAATCTGTAAGGTAAATCTAGAAAAAAAAACAACTGCAAGGGTGAAAAAAAGATATTCAAAACAGTTCTCTTACAGATGTACTATCTGGGTGTTCTTTTAACTAGCTCAGGCTAGTTAAACACTTCAGTCCCATGCTAAATTTCCAGGCCAACAGTTACTTACATTAAGGTATCACTTTAATATTTATTTTGTTACTGAAGTGGAGGAACTTTGAGACAAAATGTGTCAAGATGAGCAAAAACTCGCAGTGGGGCTTAGTAAAGCCATGGTTAGTTTCTGGCTCTTGCACAGGATCCTGTGCAGCTTTGGGCAAGTCGTGTGAGCTCTCAGAGCCCCTGCAAACCTGAAGGGGTGGAAATACCTTAATTACTTTTATGTGTTAGGTATCTAGATTGCAGTTGCTTGGGCTAGATATTGCCTCTGATAAGGCTTGGCACAATAGGCTTCTGTTTTCAGGTGATGCGCACCCTCCCCAGGGCTATGGCAAAAGGCGGGAGAGAGGGGGAATCCACAGATTTGGAAGCAGAGGTTTGCTGCACCTTTTATAAGCTTCCTAAACTGAAAGAGAAAAATAGACTGACATTCAGAGGTGAGCAGAAAATAGAATTAATGTTCCATGGGAAATTCCTGAGTCAGTTCAAAATTAAATTGCATTTCCCTACCAGTGTATTGCTTTTCAGAAGTTATAGTTCGGGAGCATGGTGTTCCCATTTCATTATCTGAGACCCTTCTCCCATAATTAAATGTCCAAGAGGCACTGGAGACCCTCATCAGAAGGAAACCTGCTTTGTATACTGGGAAGTAAAGCTGCCTGAAAAACTGTGTTGCTGGAAGGGAATGAGCATCTGACCCAGGAACCGGGAGTTCCCAGGGTAAGGAACTACAATGCAGGGTTCCTTACAGGAGGAGTGCTCCTCTCCTCTCCTCTCCTCTCCTCTCCT
>VZSZ01003620.1:129667-139740 GCA_013398815.1 Ibidorhyncha struthersii
CCCGTCCCCGCCCCCCCCCCCCCCCCCCTTTTTTTTTATACACAGCTCATTTATATTGGATCAAGAGAGATACTGTATAATTCATTTGATATGGATATATAATCTATTCCCTGGGTTTAGATCATTCTCTTTTCCTATAAATTACCTCCAGAATTACTGATTTTACATCTAAAAAATGCATTAGATTACAAAGGCAACACATTGATTTAAACATTTTCTAACTTTTGAGTTGATAATTCTGAAACCTTGTCACTCTTTTAACATGGAGTCCTAACTAATTTGTGTAACTGAAAGCTTCCTCACCTACTTGTGAAATTAAACTTAGTCTAGGAGAGCTGGCCAGTCTTTTGCGGACTAGAACCCAGGAAAAAAGGCATATCAGATCCAAGTTTGAAAGCATGTATCTTGGTATTTGATGTGTATTTTTAATTGCTATTACAATTAAAAATATTTCACTTCTCTTTGAATATACACAAACAAAATGTATTTCCAAACAGAGCAAACAGATTTCCAAATGGATCAAACAAAATGGAAAGCGTTTTATCGTTTTATTTCTGCCCTTAAAACTTTGAGCAATTTGCATGTCTTATTAGGGAAAATAAGTCACATCAGTTTAATGCAGGTACAAATTATATTGTGCTGGTACAGGAATACAAGAAGAGCTTAATGGAGCCAAGAATCAAGCCATGTACTGTAAACAGGTCATGTTTTTCTTTTAAAAGAACCCACTTCTGAAAATACCAACTATCACGCTACTTCCCCTAAAATCTATTCTGCATCCTGGCCTCCTACCTCTTTCTGCCACGTGCCAGGCCACTGGTAATGCTCTTCATCCTAGCCTCCAAGTTGTCTTCCCTCCAATTACAGCCGCAGAGTTGGATGAATTTTTGGCTGACCCATTGAACGCGTAGTGACAGCAACCAGGGCAGGCTGGCAGCACATCCAGGAGCGATAATTCAGCAAAAGTCCTTGCTCCACCTCCTCCACTTGCCTATAGAGTCTCAGTTAGGGAGGAAATTCCTGGAGGTGGCACATTTTCAAGTACAAGAGATTGTGTGTGGCTTGCAAGAGCCCTGAGCATGTCTCCTGTAGACCCATGTCAGTTCAAAACAGAAGTCATCAGCAAGGTTCAGACCTTCAGCTCGTAGAGCAATCACTGGCGCTCATAAGCTCTAAAGCTCCCTGTGAACGATCCTTGGAGGGGGATGAAATATGCCTTCTGTTAAAAAGTTCAATGGCTGTTTGCTGATAGCAGCAGAAAGATAACAATTGTACCTGCCAGACTTCGAGTTTTTATGTGAGAACATGGAGGAAAATATGCTTCTCAGCAAAGGATTTATAAAGGATATTTTTTTAGCACAGGTAAAACTACTTCTTTTCAATAACTTTAGCTTTGAAAATTGCTGCAAATGTATAAATAATACATTCAGCTTGACTCTAATATCTGGTATGTAAAATTTTAGGTCAAGCATAAAATTTAGAAGAGCAACTGGAAAAAAGTTTTGTAGTAGGAAGTGGGTGTAAGCAGAGGAAACTTGCTAAAATGATGATGGCAGGAAGCAATTGTGTGAGTCTAGGAGATAGTAAATACAATTTTAGAAATCATACAGCTAAATAAATAAATCAGGTATCTGATGGTTGAAAAGAATCCAAGCAAATGTAAAGTCTTCATCTACCTGGTGATGTAGTCCTAAATAGAATTAAAAGTGCTAGAGTTTAAAGTCTTTTTTAAAAAATATTTCCCAGCTTGGGTGAACTCTTAGCAGGATGGTGCATTTTCACTGGAAGATGAATAGGTGTCTGCTGAGAGTCATGCACAGTTACTCATAACTCAGTGGTAACTTGGACTAAATGGGCCTAACCTTTGCTGTTACACTCTTTAATATCCACCCACACTGAAACAGTGTATTCTCTATGAAAAAGGCAGAAAGTAAGTAGATACACTGATAATTTTTCAGGCCGCTCGCTTTTCCTGAATGTGGAAATAAATTCCTTGTGCACAAAGCCTCAGATTTTGTAACTGTGCATGTAAAGTACTAAATAAGTCATCCACTGTATTATGTCCATGAGAAACCAACCTTTGCCAGAAAGCAACCTCAGACCAGCCAGCTCTGGCTATACCTATTTCACAGGTCATTAGTCCTGTCCTTTTTCTGTTGTACACCATTGTAGATGACTGCTTGGGCTTGTATTAGGCATGACTATGTGTACTCACAGACTCAATATAGAGCAAGGAAATAAAATTGGATATCTCAGCCTTGGAAGACATAGTCCTAATTGTTTTCCCACCCTGCCCCTGGCAGAGAGAGCAGACAAATAAAAAGAGGGAAAGGTTATGCAAATATTGGCCCTGTCCTTGTTGGATTTGCAGTGTTTGTCACTGTGTCCTAATTAAGAACTACACACAACTTGAGGCCTTTCATGAGGCAGCATCACAAGGGCAGGCTTGGCTCACCAGGCACTCAGAGGCTAGCAGTGGTGGTGTGTAGCTCCAGAGGGTTCCCTGAGCTGTATGCTGGTAGCTCTTGACACCAGTACAGGCTTGGGGAACAACTGGTGAGACAGCAGCTCTTCAGGAAAGGAATGAGTTACTGTGGATCTCCAGTTGAACATGAATTCATAATGTTATAGAAAGGACAAAAAAGAAAAGCATGATATTTGGATGCATAGGGGAGTACAGCCTGCAGTGAGTCATCTCAGTGTTGGTGAGTGCTCAGCTGGAGTCCTCTGTTCAGTTTGGAGCACTGCTCTTCAGCGTAACAGTGGCCACTTTGGAAGTGGAGAGGAGGGCAGTAAAAATGACCAGAGATCCAGAGGACGTGCACCAGGGAAAAAAAAAAAGAAAGGTTGACTTTTGCTGTGCCTAAAGAAGAGCAGTCTGCTGGGGAGCGGGTAGGAGACAGGCAGTTTTTCAACTGCGCAGATAGCACAGATAGCACAGAAGAGGCTGTTGCCAAGAGGACGCCAGTAATCTCTTTTCTGTGCCATAGACAAAGAGAAACGGGTCTAAAGAAAAGCATGAAAGATGAAGTAAACCCTAGGAAAATCCCTGAAATACACTGCCAGTGGATCTTACGGAGTCTCCATCACTGGAGATGTTAGGAATGGCTTTAATAAACACGAGTGAAATGTATCTGACTTGATCTCACAGTGGGAGGTGGATTACATATCTCTTCTACCAACCTTATGATTTGGTAATACCGGTGATAATATTGCACACAGACTTATTTTCTTAATGAAAAGCATGCTTTGCAAATTCTGGTTGGAAAGATCTCTCTGCAGAGTGGGATGTGTTTTGCTGAGGTGCAGAGGCACTTAATCATCATATAATTTCCTCATTTTGAAATGTTCCTTAGGTAAGTGGTTAAGGCATAAATAGCTGCCTTTGCATTTCAGCTCAGATATCATTGTCCTGAAATACTGGGGGACATCACTCTGTCAGCTGGCACTTGACAGTCCATCCTAAATTTGAAATGCGTAATTGGATTCCAGGGATGAAATCTGAGTCCCCTTTGAAGTCATGGGTTTTTATAGGGTAAAAATTTCACACTGAGGACAGAGTGGTGTCCACTTGTATATGCTTAGCTTTACTGTCCTAGGCAGGCCTGTTGTTTTCAGGACAAGGAAAGGGTTGTAAGAGAAAGGACAAGGAGTGGGTTGTAAGAGCGAGTAACCTTTGCTATGGCAAACGTGGTTGCAGAAGAGGGCCTTTGGAGTGCTTGTGTGGGTGAGTGAGAGTTTACAACAGGCATTATGTGAGGTGAATTAATTACCTTTTCCCTTTTTCAGATATTGTCAACCACACTAATTTACATCATCTATTCTAAAACAGAGGCAGTCAGTAAAAAAGCAACACCTATTTTGGTTTTTAAAATTTAATTTGATAAGACTTTAGGCATTCTATGGTCTCTTTAGTGTAATGTAATTTTTTTCCTTTTTCTGTTTCAGGGGTCGTGGTTCTCCCCCCAAATGTTTTGTTGTTGCCAATAGCCTTTCATTTGCATTTAGTATTCAGCTAGCTATAACTGCAAGTTAAATGTTTCTCCAGCTACTGGTTAATCCCTCCTGATGAAATGCATGCAGAGAAGTCTCCAGGTGCCATGAAGTGGAATAGTTCAACTGAAAATAATCTGGCTTTGTTTATGCCAATAGTAATTCAGAGCAAGTTCACTGTTCACAGTGTAGCTACTTTAGATTTAGGGTAGATGATAGTCAGAACGTCATCCTCAAAAAGAGATCTCGTTGTAAAAGCTCAATGTGAATCTCTGAGCTGAGAATTAAAATTCTGTGCCTCATAATGTGTTGTTGCATTTTCACATCCAGGTTTCTTTGCAGGCTTTTCTTCACTGTGCAGTGACGTGCCTTGTGTAGGAATTGCACGTGTATACCTGAGGCTAGAATAAGCCCTCAAGGAAGCACAAACCCCAGACTTTAGAACCACCAGTATATCAGTTGTTAATAACCTTACAATGTTGTTATAGCTAACACTAGAAACATAATTAAATTGGAATGATTTGAAACTGCCATTAGGGGGAAGAGGATGGAGGAAAACAGTTTCATCCTCACAACATCATGTTTTCATTGACCTACTTACAGTAGGGAAGAAAATGTGTCCCTTCCCGTTACAGCAGAATAGGTTTGTTCAGCAATTTTATAATGCAACTGCACAAGAGAAGACTGGCTTTCCTAACCACTCCAGGAGGGTTTGGAAAGGAGAGTAATGTTATTTCACACACTTACAACTAAGATGTGTAAGTTCCTGTCCAAGCTATAATGGTATTAATCTAATCAATTTGGCAGAAAGTGCTTTGACTGAAAAAAAAAGGAAAAAAAAGACTTTTATTCAGAGGTGAGAGGAAAAGGGCTGTGCCTGGGCTGCAACTGTGCAGAGGAACCTTTTATGGGCAGCCACATTTCCTTCATCTTCCCTGATGCAAGTCCCTGCCATCCCTGAGACCCCCGGACCCCCTGCCTGGCATCCCTTGTGGCTGAGCAGCCCTGTCCCTCAGATGCAGAAGGGAATGGCTGCAGCCTGCTTTCGCTTCAGCAGTTCCCTTGCATGCTTTCTATCAGAGAATCAGTGAAATGAAAGGGATGGTGTAGGGCCTGGCCCTTTTTGGGTGCGCAAACTCGCACTGACACTGGCCCTCTGAAACAGTGTGGGATGCAGATGTCCAGGTCACTCCAGCTGTGGAACACGGCAATGCCCACAGGGCGGGCAGCACACGGGGCTTGGGGTGCCACCCTCCTCCTCAGGACCTTTGCGTGTGGCGTTTCACCTTTGTTGTCTTATGCCTGGGTTAATAAACCATCTTTATCTGAAATAAACACCTGCAGCTAGTCCTTTCTAGGCCACTCAGGTCACATTCCTCCACAAGGTGATGTTGGTAATTTAGTATTGTCAGAAGCGTTAGTCACTGCCGTAGTAGCTTAATAATGCACAGTAGGAGCCAGCTGGTAATTAACAAATTAAAGATATCGTATACATTTTCCTCAAATGTTTCATATGTAGCAGAAATAATTAGAAGCAGAGCACTTCAGGTGTTTAAAGCTGTTACATATATTTAAAACATCTAGCTGTGTTAGGAAATTATTCATTCTTTTATAAGGTCAGCTAGGCCTAATTTTGCCACTGTCCCAGGACTCATAAATACACAGGTAAGAATTGTGAAGTAGGGAGAGAGCCAGAGTCCTGTCTTTTTTTAACCCCCTAATTCTGCCTTGTTTAACATATTCATCCCAATGTGCCCATTTTTAGGAGTGGCATGACTTTGTAGGTCTCAGCTGCTCTCTTTTGCACTTAACTTCTTTTTGTGTTAGAAGTGTCTTGATTTGGAAGGTTATGTGCACATGCGTGTGCGATGCAATCTGTTGGAAAGATGAAGTCAGCTTGTAATTGAAGCGAAGGACAGACAAAGCTAACATGAATTGTATTAAACTGCTAAACTGGGAAAGATACGACAGTATGAATGGAGGTGATGATGGGTTTCATTATGTAGTGTAAGTAAAATACCCCAGTATGCGCAAGCTTGCTTTAACTCACTTGGTGTCTCCTAATTTTATCACCAGATGGTGACCACTGGTTTCAAATTAAGATGCTCTTAATTATCTGTGCACTATGGTTGAATGATAGTGCACTTTGATATGTCTCCCTTCCATGCTGCTTCAGCCCAGTACTCCTTGATCCTCCTGCAGCCTGACTCCAGGACTCGGCTCTGAGCATGCCAGGCCTTTGACTCTGCTTTTTCTCTGGGGCAGGATCTGATCTGAGCACTCTGAGGCAGAAGAAGCAGGGAACAGAGCAAGCGATCAGAGGAGCATCATTTCTACGGGTAGGGTGCGGCTAACTGTCTTTGTGGGGAGCGCTTGGGTACTGGCAGTGGCTTTGAGAAATATGATTTATGTTTGAAAACTTTCTTACTGGAGAGAAGAAAATGCTGTTGAAAATGTGAATGGTTGCTTTTTGGTACAGAGTGCAAAGTCTTTGTCAGACAGTGACAGAGCTTCTGTTCAAGCTTTGAACTCATGGTACAGATGTGAGTGGCTGTACAATGCAATGAAAGGCAGAGAAGAATCTGCCCCGTAATACCGTTGCTCTTTGCTACATTTATTCACCTCCACATTTTTTGACAGAAGAACACTGGGGATTTCAAATAATGTGTTTCTGAAGCTTATGAAAGAAAAGGAATTCCATGTGCAATTTCTGTTAAGATTTTTAGCTTCTTAGGGTCAGGCTGAGGCATTTGGATTGCTTCCTAAAACCTTTTGGTATTACTGCACAGAGGGTAGACGTAGAAAAAGGCTGTTAAGTTGTTCACCCAATGCTGCTAACAGCGTAGGCTTGTTTTGTGCATCCTGAATTCTCTTTTGTTGTTGGGGGTGGCTTTTGCTTGGGGGTTTTCTGGGGGTGCTTTGTACTGACTGTTGTCTCAGCAGAAAACCTTCACTGTTTTTACTGTGTAACAGTAGAGCATGAAAGCCCAGGCAACACTGGAGTCACACAGCGTGCAGACATGGTGAGAGAGTGATCCTGCTGACCGCACTTGGGATGGGTGAGAGCAGACATCCGAGAGGGCAGACAGAAATAGAGGAACATGCCACCTTTTACCTGTGATCCCACAGCAGTGGTGAGAACAGGACTTACATCTCCCAGCCTGGGTGGAGGCAGCACGGCAGGTACTTTTTGCAGTGCTGCCAATAATCCTGGTCCCTCCGCTGTCCAGACCGGGGAGCCTGTTGAATGCACCATGCTTCTCTTTTTGATGATGTTTCTGGATTTTTCCCCAGCGCAGCCTGAGGGCAGGCGTGGGGATGGTCCCACCTGATTCTGGCCCTGGCATGCCATTTGGTAGCAGCTCGGCACATCCATAGGGACCTGGCGGGGTTCCTGGCATCATAGCTGGAGAGCCTCGCCTGTGTATCCCTCCCAGGGACAGAATAGCATTTCCTTGTGCGGGAGCTGGTCCCACAGGGAGGGTGTTACAGGACATCCAAGGATTTTAACGCTCTTCAAATTTTACTACAATCAGTATCAGAGAAAATCTTTCACATTTTCATCCCCCTCAAGCCCTTCATATACAGAAAGAATTACACAGACTTTGTAATGATTATGTCCCTTTAAACTGCTGTATTAATAGTGGTGTAATATTGGTACTAGATTTTTTAGTTTATTTTTTAGCCTTTGAGTTAGTTCAGTTCATGACCTTCACAAGTCAGGTTTTAAAGTGCCATTACATCCCATAGAAGACTAGATTGCTGTTGAGGGGAATGAAAATAAATAGCATAGTAGGGGGGAAAAAAGTTTTTTTTTCTTCAGTCTGATAGTTCATGTCACTGGGGAAGGTAGGGGGTGTCTTTAATACCTGTCACTCCATTGCACTGATGCTTTTGAAATATTTGGACACAAATCATGGAGCTTTCTGTTCAGCTGGGAATAAAGGTAGGCATTCAGTCTGAATCTCCTTAGTTGCTACTTTTCTTTTCTGACATTACGTTAGGTTAGTATTTCTGCAAAGAGGCTATACAGAAATCTCAGAGCAATTTAAGCCAGAAAGATTTCTCTGTTCTCTAGTTCATTTTGGCAAAGTAAGATCCATATAGCTCTGGATTAAAGGAGCATTGTGATATTTGGATATTACCTTCAAAGCATTGCATTTCAACACAAAGTATGTTATTTGCTGCATTTCTTTTATGCTGAACAAATCTGTAAGTTTTATTCTAGCTGTATAATTTTCTGGAAAAAAAACCTTAACTTCTGACATGTTTTGTTCTGTGCTCATTGCCTCAACTGTTTAAGTCAGACTAAGGCTGTCCTCTCCAGCTTTTATTTTTGTTTGATATTTGGGTAGCAATAAGCTAACCTGTGTGTTCTGTGATCAGTCTGGGTGACCAAGTAACTCCTCAAAGACTACTGCTCACCAGCTGATCACTGTACTTGCAATTTATTTTTATAAGATAAATTCCAAAGCCCCACAGCTGAACAATTTGGTTCCGAATGCAGATGGCTAAGCTGGAAACCCATTTATTTTGTAGTTTTTAGCACTGACAGATGAGATTCAGAGTTCCCACCAGGGTTGCATGGGCAGTAGTAGAATTGCTGCAGTCGTGATGAGGAATTTTGCTTGAACTTGCAGGTGAGCTGCTGTTAGAGTTGTTCAGTGCTCTGCTTACCACATGCTTACAGAAAGTATTTCTTTTTATTTCAAACAGCCAAGCAAAATGTCTTTTTTTTTTGAGGCAGCCCAGCCACTGCCTCAATGTCTTCCCTCACTAAAGTGAAACAACAGGTGACTTGATCCTGATGTGCCTTATCTGGCACATTTTGCAGTTGTTTTCTGTCTCTTGGTAATGCCAGGATATGAACTTGAGGTTATTCTAGCTGCTCTGGCTGCCTCTCTGCTCACTGAAATAAAGACTGCCTGGTTTTGTCATTACTATTTGCTGAGGCTGCTGTTACATGTGCGTTTACTCTGTTTATAAGATCCCAAATACTATGTGTAAAGATCTGTGTTGACATCTTGTAGTGAGAGTTTCCCTGCCGATGGGAACCCAGGCACGTATGTGTGTATATTTTTGAAGCAGACGGTTATGGTGATACGTGCAAGCTTATCTGCTCAGCCTGTTCATTTGAATTTAGCCTTCTGCGATTAATTGCTAGGTTGAAAAACTCAGTCCATCCTGTTTAGAGTTACATGTGTTTATTCAGTCCATTGTTAAAGCTGGTTCCATTATTCATGCACAATTTTTGCTTCCATCTAAGTTTTATTATACTTTGATCTTCTCCTGTAGCACCCGACATACTTTCAAAAACCACTTCCCAGAAACTGTTATTTCACTGTAATTATAAAAGAACATGCATATGAATCACAAACGAGAATATTACCCAACTAGATGTTCCTAGAAACAGGAGAACACTTACATGCAATACAATACATTAATCATTTATAAGGAGTCAGCTATTAAAATGATTTTTTTAATACTGTACATTGAGTACAAAGACGATGTGAAAAGCCTTTTCACTGAAGACGTCTGTGGGCTTTTGAAACTTTCTTAAGTTTCCATCATCATACTCCTGTCACAGATTTGAAAAGGAAAAGCTCAAATATACTAGTTTGGGTGACTCCAGGTTAAGGTACCTCTGGAGTGTGAGTATATATGTATACATGCGTATATACACATATGTACATATATGTATCTGTACACATATGGAGTTTATATTTTGGCCCCGTTTCTACAAGCTTCTGTCTTTAAGGGAAGTCCACAGTGTGCTTGGTGCTTCTTCTTCATTTCAGCAGAACTCCTCATGGCAGGGGGTTTGGCTGCTTATACACTTTCACAGTCCGGAACTGTGGTCATTGTAAGCAGATTTCTCAAATGAACGAAACCCTGATAAATCTAGCTGAGCTATTGTTTCTTCACAAGGCTTTATCCCTGGGTTGGCTTCAGACTTACATATTTGTAAATGTCACTGATAACAGGAAAGGAAAGGAAAGGAAAGGAAAGGAAAGGAAAGGAAAGGAAAGGAAAGGAAAGGAAAGGCAAGGAAAGGAAAGGCAAGGAAAGGAAAGGGAAGG
>VZSZ01003620.1:139963-187825 GCA_013398815.1 Ibidorhyncha struthersii
AGGTTCAAGCAATCTTGTTTTGAATTGCCTGCTTGAAGGTGTAGCATCCCCTCTCCCCATTTGGACATGTGTCTGCAGATGGCAACATGAGCTCACCTTTGTCCCTTCCCCAGGCTGCTGGGATGTGCTCCAACACCAGTCATGAGCTGCAGAGCTCACTTAGCACCACATTGTGCTCAGTGATGCTACACAGCATATGAGCAACTGCTGCAGCTGGAACCAGCTTAGAGCTGCCTTGTACCTGGGCAGCTCAGGGAGGAAGCAGAGAAGTTGGGGTCTGTCCATGGTGGCCCATGGAGTCATTCCCTGGATGGTGCTTGTTCGCGCTGGAGATGGCAGGGCAGGAGACCTTTGAAGCACTTCTTGGAATCTGAGGCTAGCAGGGTCTAGTCTGACTCCTGCTTTTGAAACAGGAGTATTATTATTATTATTAAGAGGCCTTTCACAACTGGGCAGTGATGCAGAGCACCATTCTGCTTCCCTGCAGATCTCTCCCTCAGATCCCTTGCTTTGTGGTGATAACTGGGCTAGGGAAAGGACCTGCTGCAGAACTGCAGTTGTTCTGAAGAAACTTTGCACCACATCAGTAGAATGAAGGTACAGCCTGGATCACTTTAAATTCCCTTGTTGATGTAGGCAACAAATTGGAAAAGAGAGGTGGTTTGGGGAATTAATAGCCATGCCTGATAACTTAGCGTTTAAATAAAGAGCAGGATTTTCCAAGTATTGCAGGAAGTAGCACAAGCAGCAGGAGAGAACAGGTTTAACACTTGTAAATTATCTTCTTTTATAAGTGCTAAAGTTTGGGCAAAAGAGACTCCAGTTCTCCTAGGAATAAAAGTCTGTGTAATGAATAGTTGGTTCCCACCTAATCCCTTCCACTCTTCATACTGGAAAATACAGCAGTTGTGATTCCTGTAGCAGTATTTAAAATGATTAAAATGACAGGCATATTTAAATCTGAGTTTGTCTAGTAAAACTTTGCTAAAACTATCACACCAACATGATACCATGAGAGCTTTACAATGTAAACCAAATCTTTTTTGGCTCTGGTGCCAACCTGAGCCCCATTGTGGTGAAAAACCCAGGTGGTTCAGGTTCTGTGCTTCCAGATCCACCTGTAGTGATTCTTCTGTTTCTTTCTTTTTCATGACCCCTCTGAGACCAAGGTGGTGCACATATGTGCCCTTCACAGCCTCTCTGATTGAGGAGTGATGAGAGGAATGGCATTCCCTCTATTTTCACCTGGCCATCAGCGATCTTGAATATACTGGATGTGTGTGTTTGTGGGGAAGGGAGGGGAGATGGTCTTTGATGGTGAAGGTCCCAAGACCACTTGTGCTTTAGCCTTCGTAATGCGGTAGAACCCCAAAGGAGATCAGACTGTCTGAGGAGTAGGAGAAGAAACGCTCACCTTTCTGACACCCTACTGCCCTCTGCCTTAATGGCTTTTTGGGAAAAGACATCCATTCATTCATAAAATAACCCTGTTTCATGCTCTAGAAGTATTGGTGGTAGTGGATGGTGCATTGCACGCATATACTTTCCATAGCTTTAAACGCATTATTACCCTTTGTGTCCGATTTTCAGAGATGGTGGGCAGCTGTAGCTCTGAATGAAGTCCATGGAAAGCGTACATGGCAATCACACTACTAAAGTGTAGCTCTGTTCACCTAGTTTCTCCTGCTTTGCTTTCAGCGCCAGACCTTAGTATGCACAATTCAACCGTTTATTAAAGGTGAACACCTTATCTTTTGTCTCCTATTTGTCAAAGGTTGTACTTGTAATTTATTCTGGTTTTATGCTATCAATCATATGCAATTCATGGACCAGAACAACAGTTCTTCTGACCCTCTAGAAAATTGATGGGTATAACTGCTTGGAAAATAATCTCCACTGGAAATCTTATTAAAAGTAAAATTCAACCAGTTATTACAAAGTTGACAGTCCGATTCATTCACCTGTCCAGGGCAGAATGGAAGGTCAACTAAAATTTGAACCCTTGGTAAAGAAAGTGCCACTTCGTATTAGTGTAACAGGCAGTCCAAAGATAGGATCACACATTACTAAAGGTAAGAGGTGCAAAAACCCACTTACAAATTTAAAAGCAACAACCTGTACAAGTATGATTATTGAGTGGGACATTGGTATTATAATCTTCCAAATGACAGCTCTGTCTGACTGTAATTCATCGTGAAGTAAAGAGTTTCTGGTGTGCCAGGAGTTCTCTTGACCTGATGCGAGAACTTTATAGCTTAACTTTATGACCCCAGGAAATTAAATACATTATTGCAATTCTAAATCTAGTCTTTCCCTGACTGAAGATACTGAAATTTCTGTAACACCCCTAACCCACAATGGACACTTAAAAATTCTGAAACTTTGCCTTTTTTTTATAGCTCACACACACACAACCACATTGAAGTGGCTAAGAACATGTTGCAAGCTCCGTGTTTGTCATTTTTAATTTTGGAGTTAGCAGAAAAGAAAAAGTCAAGTTGTTAAACCTCCACCAGTTTTCACTTCATTGGAGTTGCTCTGAGAACTGCAAACTATACGTTCAGAGATTGGCTTCTAGGCATGATCTTTTGGGCCCTACATGTGTCATTGCAGAAACATTTTAAATTCATCTGTTTTATTAGGAAAGGAGATTTCAGTGCCAAGAGCTCCTCATAGTCCCACAGATAGATCTGAGGTACAGTACTGACCACACTTTTGTTGTGTGGCTCTGGACATGCTCATTTACTGCCTCGGAAGAAGGAATTGTTTTGCTTCTCTTTCTCTGAAGGTCGGTTTATGTGAAACCGGCTCCAGTTTTCCTTTCGGCACACAAATAGAATTGCCTGTTGCTTGTCCAGGTATCCTCTTTCTTGCATCTAATCCGAGCACTTATCTCGGGTTTCTTTTTCATCTGCTGAAATATGACTGTGATAATTTTATCTCGACAGCCTGTATGGCTCCACTTGCATTTAAGCAGCAGTCTGACTGGCTGTGGGCTTCAGGCACATGACCTTGGGAGAGGTACAGACTATTCATGTTGTGAAAGCCTTCTGTATTGGAGTGATGTGTGTGTGCATGTGTCTGATATAATTTTGTAAGGCCGTGGCAGACACAAGAAACTGTCCTTCGGTGTCTGTCGCTGCCAGACTGCTCAGTTTTTCTGAGCTTGTCTGAGTTCAGCTGGGAGCTCTGCCTCCTTTTTGCTTCCCTCCTCTCTTTATTTTTCTGCTTATTATCAGCTCACTGGAGGGTAGTTGATAATGCAGTCTGCAATAAACAAAACACATAAAGTCCTGACTGTGTAATAGGTTGGTAGCACCGCCAATTAGGAAAGTTGCCCAGCAGTTCCCGTTATAGTACCATGGTTTTCAGGGTATTTGTGAAACTTCTGATGTTTGAACTGAAATTTTTCAGGCCAGCTGTTTTCCTCAGCCTGAGTATTTTTGGAATATTTCAGCTAAAGTGATTCACTAAGACTGAGAACAAGGCTAGCATAAAAATAAGTTTTTTCTTCACCTTAAAAGAAAACCTCAGATATTTTCTTTGGTGTGCTTCAGTATTCTCAAACTTTGGAGCAAGCATGTAAACTTCAGCAGAACATGACCTTTGCATGAGGAGCACTTCTTTTATTTGTCACTCCGCAAATTTTCCCATGTTTGGCCTATACGGTAGCCCTCGGGGAAAAAAAATCCAGAGCAACTTACCTGTGCTGAGAACTGGCTGTGGGTGAAGATCTTGGACAGATCCAGCCCCTCTGCATGTGCTGGAGAGTCTCTGTGCCTGCTCCTGGCACCTGAGTTGTTCCTTAGTCCTGGAGCACCTGGCAAGCTTTCTGCTGTATTTATCTTCACACGGCTTCAGGAGACACAGAGCTCCAGTCTCTGGTTTACAATAGAACAATGCGCTGTGTGAGGAAGTGGTTGTGAAAAGAACTGTGTACTGAGGAGTCAAAGATTGTACCCGTTAAGTCTTTCTTACACACAATGAGGGCAGTGCTGCAGTTTCATAGGCAGCCAGAGCTTTGATATCTCCTGTCTCTTAAATGTTGAGGCTGCTAGAGCAAACGAACATGTAACATTCTTGTTACCTAATTCCTCTGGAATAATTCTGCATGTAATGTGGCATTGCTCCTCGTTTTGATGAATAAAGGTGAGAGAACCACCAGGGCTTTGTAGTCGTTACACTGCTTAGCCCTCAAAGCAACCTTGATCAAGGATCCTAAAGTACTTCGGGGCTTCCACATATTACCCACATGACGTACGCATAGCATATACACTCCTGGCAGCTCTCCAGCAGGACAGGGAGGAGGGGGAGCAGGCAGCACCCTGGGTAGCACAGTCTCAAGGGAAAGAAAGTGGCTCACATTCAAAGTTCATTACCATTTTGGTTTATGAAGATGTGCTTTTCAAAACTTCAAGGTTTCTACCATACCTGGAACCCTTAGGTAAACGTATCTCAGAGGAAAGAAAACAAACAGAAGGAAAATAAATACATCAACAGTTTGAAACCTTGGTTATGGAGCATTGGCCAGTATTGAGTAGAAAATAATCCTGCTGTCATCAGTGTATCTGATGTAGGATTACACCTCTCTTCAGCTCTGCATTTTTTTGTTGTTGCTATTATCTTTTAGCAATCTCCCTTTTCTTCAGGAAGAGCCTTTTGATTCAATTTCTGTTTTGTTCAGTGTGGTCAGGTGAATGTTATTTCCCGCTTATTAAATACTCCATGCATACTGTGTTTTACCCGCATGAATAGGTTTGCTTGAGAACAATGTGAAAGTTGTGTGATGGGGGTAGCAAAGAGTTAATATTTTTTACTGAGCTACATAATACTTTTGGATACATTTCTCTATTGATGCCCCAATTCTCTTACATCTGCCTAAATAAATTCTTTTTCATGGAAAGTAACTTTGCAATTTATAACACTGTGAGATCACTTTCTCCTCAAAAGATCTTATTTATATAGTCCCTTCTTGCTTTCAGACTCATTGCTCCTGCTTCAGTTTCCTCTCTGGTAGTAATGGTTTAAGGATAAATAGTAGGCAAATTTTCCAAGAAATAGTGGTTTTTACAAAGCCAACTTGTACCTGTTGAAAACACGAACAAAATTCTGGCAAATGGGAGTGGTGGCATCTTAAAGAGATACACAAATCAACAAGTCCCTCCCACAGTTATCTGTAATAAAAAGGCTTTGAGATTTTTTCTGATCTCTTTCACACAATCTTCTGTGCTTGCTTCTCCTGCCTTTCAGCTCACTGGACCTCATGTTTCTTGACTGCTCAATGAGAAGTATTCTGGCCAAGACATAAAGAACATGGAGAGGGTACGAATATGTCTCAGTGACTCCACCTTTGCAAACAGTTTCCAGAATTATAAAATAATTAATCAGCTGGACAACTAAAATAATCCATAGTTAAGTGGTTTATTAAAGGCACAGCCTTTTATTAATGCAAGGCAGATTTTCTCACTGTGGGAAAATACACATTTGGACACAAATAAAAAGAAGAAATCCCACATCCCAGCAATTTACTCCAGACAAAGGTTGCCTTCCTGACTTCTTCAGGGAAACAGTCCATTTCACGTACTGCAATTGGTGTGTTAAACCACAGGCCTTGGTATAGCAATGTATTACAGGGTTCAGAAAGCTATACAGAACTCAGTTATTATTTAAATAAGCTCTGGGCTTTCTTACCTGAATAAATGGATTACCAGCTGCTCAGACAAAAATACTTTAACTAAGACAGGAGAGTAACTGGTAAGTTCCATGGACAAACATATTTCCCAGATTTTAGATAATATAGGAAAATTGTGAACTTCATGTTACAAAAAGGAAAGATGCTGAACTGAACGAGCTGATGTGCAGATACAAGCAACTAAGAGCTTATATTGCTGTTGGAAGTGGTTTTGTGTGTACAGAAATAACTGCTGCGCAGGCCAGGCTGGATGCCAGAGTCATCTTCTCTGCTTGTATGGTGCTGAGGTTGCCAGCGCTTACCCCAAATCTGACATAGCTGTTGGCATAAGCCTAGACTAGCAGTGATCACTTTGATGTCTGAAATACAATACAGCATATAGGCGACTTCTTTACAGAAAGAGCAGCAGAGATAAGAATCCCTCTGTGTCTGTGATGTAAATTAACAGACAGGCGAGGAAGGCGCATGTTTGCTGGAGGCCGGAGAGGGGAATGGGAAGGCAGAGCACAGGCGTGATTTTCCTGTTGCTGTCCTGCCACTTACCAGGTGCTCTGACCAGAGTCCTACCACAGCATTTTGTTTGCAAACAAAATTCAGGTTTCTGTGTACAAATGGGGTTAGAACAAAAGCTTAAAAGTAAAAAGAAAAAAACCCAAACCTCCTAGATTCCAAAAAGATTTGAAACTTTGGCTGCATAATTGCAAGTAAAATCTGTGACAGTTTCTCTCCAATCATATGAATCAAGTGGCCTGTAAACAACAAAATCATAATTGTTCAGATGATCAGCTGGAGAGTGGATTTAGGATGTCAGTTCAAGTGGGCTCACTCTACTAACATTAAGCATTGCTTTGGAGAGGAAACTTTGCCTCTGGCTGCATGTTAAAGGAAGCAAAATTCCAGCTCTCAGATAAAATACATCATTCAAAGGATACGTGATACCGTGAGATGTGCTTCTCGTCCCAGGAATTTGCACCTTACGCAGCAGAACAGAAAAAACATTGTAGGCACTACATGAAGAAATAGATACAGCTCATTCACAAAAAACGCCATTGCTAATGTCATTGGTTAATAGGCAACACAACATATACCAAAAATACTGTGTTGTCTGAGGATTTTCTTTCTAGCTAGAAGGATGTGGTGCTCTCAGTCCTACACTCAGGCACACAAGCTAGTATTTTTGAGAGCATCTTTGTTTTCATCCTCTCCTAGGATTTTTCCTACCTTAGTACCACCTCTATCCATCTAATAACCTCTATTTGGAATTAAGGATACTTGAACGTAAAATATTGATTCTTACAGAAACTGTTAAAACTGAAGCACCTTTTATGAGGCACAGCAGCTTTTTATGAGTTCTGTTGACGCATTTTCTAGGCTTGTCAAAGAGTTTTGTTTGTTCATATCCCAGAGCATGGCAATTTCTTGGACAGTGATGGCTTTTATCTTTATTTGTTGCTCCTAGCATATGGTCATTGCTAGACAAGAAGGCCAAAGTTTGCCCTAAGAGAGGCAGATTCTGTCTGCTGAGAGCACCTTAGTGTGCATTTCATTTTACAAAAAGTGGCACAGAAACAGTGAGTTTAAGGGATATGATCTTTATCAAAGTAGGTTTAGGTCTGAGCGACCTCTGTCCAGATTCTTGCTTATGGCTGTGTAGGGCATGTATCAAGACTACAAGGAAAGTGGCAATTCTTTCAGATAAATCATCTAGTTTGGAATTAATTGTTATTGGCATTATTATTGTTCTTTTGAAGAGAAAAGGCTGATTTTGAAACATGAGCTTTTCTAAGTAATCTGTCAGTTTTGCATCATTTTGGAAAGAGCTCTGGCATCCGCATGCATCTACCTAGCTGAAGAGGTAGAGGCCTCAACATACTAAAAAACTTACTGACTGAGACACTGAGGCTATATCTGTTCTAGTAAACACGCCGCAGAGGTGTGTCTGGCACCGAGACAAACTAGCATGGCACAGCACGTGTCCATGATGCTGAACCTGGTCTCCGAAGCAAGGCGTCCACAGGCAAACAGCCTGCTGGAAATGTCTCTGGTCCCTGCAAATTCCCAAGCTGTGCCCAGGAGCCTTTTGGAGGAAGGAGGCTGTTTAGGGCAAAAACCATGCCAGGGACTGCTGTAGTACTGTAGCGATGTAGGCAACAGCTCCTGTTCCCGGGAACGTTCCCTTGCCCAGTTTCACTTACTAATAGACATAGTCTTATCAGGGAGGTAGAACCAAATAAAGAAGGAGCAGGGGTTTGGTTGCCATCACTCGCCATCATATTGCATGACATCGGTTATGAACCCCGTTGCATGCTGTAATAGATTATTCAATAACTCTGGGCAAGCTGCCTCCCTAACAGCTCCCGAGTTAAGTTGGAACAAATCTGCCCTGGGAAACGCCAGAGCCCAGTTTGACTGCTTGTCTTTTGCTGGGCAGGATCTTTCTATCAGCAGGGTTTTTCAAGAGACATTACACATTTGCTTTCAAAATCAATGAAAATATTTGCGGGAAAGTTTGTCTCCTGGGCCCAGCGCTATAGTCAGTGTGCTGCAGTAAATCACTGATGCCCTAATTTCTGGCATTATTTTTTTTCAGATTCCTCTGGCATTCTGTTGTGTCTGTTTACAAGGAAGTATTTGTACTGGTACCTTTTATTGGTACCTCAATGCACATAACATGTAACATAACATTGTTACTGTGGTTTGAGTAGCAACATGTAGCTCTGCTGTCCTGGAGATGCCAGATGTTACTAGTGCATGTGTGCAAATAGCTAAACAATCTGGATGGGAAAATTTGGTTTCAGAATGATACTGAGCTTCCAGGAATTGTCAGCATCAGTCCAAATCGATGCAGATTGTGTCAGGATGCACTTGTATGTAAGTGTGAGAGGAATCACAGTCAGGAGGTGAGCTGAAGGTGCAGTACTGCACAGCTCTGATTCCTTTTCAGAGGAAAGTTTTCCTGAGTCGTGGCTATAAAGGAAACATTTGTTCATGTGCACAATGCTAAGCAGAAAATTCATTCCACACAAACTCTTAAAATTAAGTGCATAAAGTTTGTATCCATGTCTAACTATTATGTGTTAGATCTGTTTGCTGGTTGCCCAACTTGTTAAAGTAGCTATATTCAAATACCGTAATAGCGGGCATCATGGAAAAGTTTAAACGTAGTAGAGCTGCCCATTGTTCTATTTCTATGTGATTCCCTGACATTATCCACAATATCCAAAGGCATGAGGGAAAAAAGACACTTCTGTGTAGACCAGCTGAAACTGCTGAGCACTCTGCAGTTTAATAACAACAATAAACATAGTGACATTTTTAGGGAGGTAGATTTATTTATTTTCTTAGGAGTAAATTCTGTGCTGAGTAAGCAGGCTGGTTCTGTAGTTTCCTTAGTATAAATCAAAAATTTGATTTGACAGATAGATGTTAGAAAGCTTTTGACTAAAGTTTCTACTTTAATTTGCAAATATTTTAATTTTCCTTAGGGACAACAGTCCTTCTCATCCTCCTTGAGTCTTATGATATGGGAGCATTGGTTTCCAGTTCAGTGTTTGTAGTTTCACGCTCCTATAGCTAGTACTCCCATAGTGTGATCAAATGCATTCTAAGATAGTGACGATTCTGCATGTAAATTGAAGTCTCAGGCAAAGCAGAACTGCTGAATCCAGCTCAGGACTTGATCCACAGCCTAATATGGATGTAAAATGTCTCTGGCCTCAGCCTCTCCGAGCACATTCGGAGCCTGCCAGGATCTCACTTTGGACCGTTTGCATGATGAATTCATCCTAAGCAGTAAACAAAATGTGGTTAATGCTCTAAATAGACTGTCCCATTTCCTGGGTTCTCCGTGGTTCAAGTGTTACTTAATGTCAATAGCAAAATTTTTTTCAAAACAAAGAATTTGCATTTCATCTTCTTGTTGCATCCGTGCAGAGCCATATACCAGAACTGTGGCATTGTGAAAAGGCTGTTTTACTTAAAAACTAAACTTTGAAGATCAGTTTAACTCTTTTTTAATGTTGCTATTTGTCCTAGCATTTACAAATTCCCTGCTTTTAAAGTTTACCCTGAGAATGATTTTGTAAATGTAGTAATATCATGCTAGAAAGAGCTGAGCAGTTCCTGGGTAGGATATCTGTGGTCCTGGTCAAACGGCTCTGGGTGGCCCTGCTTGAGCAGGGGGTTGGAGCAGATGACCTCCAGAGGTCTGTTCCAAGCCCAGCTGCTCTGTGAGTCTGTGACACAGTTCAGTTGCTGTCTCCGTGAGGCTGCTCCCATTCCTGTGAGAGCAGCCACCTGAACACGGCTGTTCACCACCAGAATTGGACTACTTCATTTTTTCCATTTTTTATAGTTTCCAAGAAAGTTGATTAAAAATCAAAATCTGTCTTTGGTGCCACTCCAGAGATGCATGGTGTCTCCTTAGGAAGCCTCAGATCAGCATTCTCTGACCACAGTATGTGGCCATATGGGTTAGCTGGTAGTGGGAGATCTGGACATTACGCAACAGCCCACCTCAGTGGTTTTAACAAGTAATAGTATCTGTAGGAAAAGTCACGTGGGTCCTAGGAAATCAAGCAGTACTTTCTACTTTCTATAAAAATACAGTTCAGAAAGAAAAAAAAAAAAGGCATTCCCTCTGGAATGTTATTTCTGGCCCTTGTTTGTTTGTTTTAAATGGAAGGTCTAGAGGGAAGAGTCTGGTTTCTCCATTTCACCTGATGCCTTTTGATAGGAGGGATTTTCTTCCCAAGTTTTGTCTCTGATGACCAGAGCTACTAACCAACTCACCAGGTCTCTCCTGGTCTGCTCCAGCGTATTGAACCTGGGAGTCACTGGAGAATTACACAAGCTGCTTTTTTCTGGAGAGCTGAATTACCTCCAGGGAACTGCCAGCCCTTCACAGATACTAAGAAACTCTTCCATCATTTCATGTAGGTGATCTCTGACCACAGTTAATCATGTGTTTAACCGCTGTAGTTGCTTTCCACTGTTGTCCTATTTCATGGAATTATTGATCACCAAGCCTTGTTGGTGTCCTCAGCATTTCATTTGTAACAGCACTGGGGTCATTGCCCAATCTGCCTAATTNCCCTCAGAGAGTAAGAGCTCAGTCTAGAAAAATGTACCTACGTTGTCATGATTGAGATAGAAATTGTGTTGTTTCTGCTGCTATCCCCAACAGAATTAGCCAAGTTAATTGTTTCAGAGATGTGGGAATGTAGGGCGTTTTATATGAAACTTCATCTTCTTTAAGAAGGTAGTTAATTAACTCTTGAAGACTAAATTATCTGGAAGAATTCACTGCCTTTGGGATTTTTGTGAAATTTAATGGATCTTAGATAGATCTAACTTAATCTTAGACTATTTCTCCCATCATTTCATCTTTAACTCTGCCCAGTAAAGAAGTGTTCAAATGCATTGCCTAAACATCATGTTTCCTCCTCAGATTCCTTGAATTAAAAGATATTTATTAGGCAACCTCATTCACTAATATCTCAGTGCATGGTCTTCTATACATTTTGCAAGATAACAAAGCAATTGATCAAAAAAATTCATCTACAGATCACATACTTCACTATGTTGCAGTGGAAAGAATTGATGCACAAGGTCTAAATATAAAAAAAATGTTAGAACCATCATTCTTATTTAACGGAAGTTATTAATGAGGAAATTCAGTAGAAAACTGCTTTTATAGGTGATGAAATTCATAGTTATTCTAATGTACCAGAAAAAAGCCGAAGGTTGGCTACAACATAAGTAACTACTAAGAAGACAGAAGAGGTGAATATTCTGTACCTCCTGTCATGATTTTGACTCTTGATATGGTTTTGTTTTCCAAATATTTGCAAGTAGCTTTCAAGTTATGGCAAGCAAGCCCAAAGGTTTATTGTTTTGTATATTGTTGTTGTTGTTATGCAGTAAAGATTAGCATCAAGGTCTAATAAATATATTTTCTTTAATTCTTAACTAGTTGGAAATGAAAATAATTTATTTGTTCTTTTTTAACGTCAACTTAAAAGGATTTTTATAGGCTAGTACACAGGCTTTGGGGCTTTAGCACAGCCTTATATGTGCTTTAGTGGTTTTAGGGATGAAATGGACATGGTTAGTTGCATAGTCAGACTAAATTAACCAGTCCTTTAAGAAATCTGACATCTTTGAAAAACACAGATAGTTTTTTTTTGTAATTCAGCCTTTTCTCTTGACAGAGTACTTTTAAAAGACAAAATAGGCAATTAAGGAAAATAATCTCTGACCCATGTTCAGCTCTGGAAAGCTTCCTACTACCTGGCCTATGAATCAGGAGGGTACCGGGGTTTATCTCCTCGGAGCATGCACACACCACCACCTCCACCTCCTCATAAATCTGCTGCCTGGTACATGGGCTCCCCGAGCGCCCCAGGAGCTGGATCTGTCCCATGGGGCTGGCAGGGTTGCCCAGTGGCATGACTGTTCCTCCATCACACTCCTGGGTAGATATGCCACAGCTCTTATCTTGCCATGGCCTCGTCCTCCTCTCCTGCCATGAAGGGAGGAGATCTCCTAGCTGAGATCTCAAAACACCTTGATCATGGCCTGGTTTATTCACTTCCTTTTGGGCCAGATCCTACTTGTTTGGCAGCAATAAACCAGGGCAAACCCACAGCTGTCTCCAGCTCTCCTCACCACCCTGGGCCCTGCAAGCAAGCAGATGCTCCTTGAATGGGTGCAAGCAATCAGGACACTCCTCTGCAGTATTTCAGCACAAAGAATCCACCCTCAGCTATGTAGCCAGGCTGGAAAGAGCTTTAAAATTCCATTTTGCACACAAATAAGACTTCAGTGGTGGCTAAATACATATCTGGTGTAGGCTGATTGCGGTACTGAGTTGCCAGGGCTGGTCACACAGGGCAGTATCCAGCTCTGGCCACTGCAAAATGTATCACGGGGACCTGCCCTCTGCCTTTTTGGATGGGGGAAGTGTTGGATCATGTAGCAACTCCTGTCCTGCATGTGCATGGAGAGCAGGGTGGGCATGTTGTGGAGGGAGGGAAACCTTGCCTGTGTAAGATGCTGAGGCACCAGCAAAGTGAGACTGGGAGCTGGATGTCCCTTGTGTGTCCAGTAATGTAATAAGTGTAGCAAGAGTTACTTGTTGAGTTGAGAGGGATCATATTTTCCATAGAGGACCAATACCCAGTCTTTTTTTGAACTTTCTGTAACAGTTGCCAAGGACAGACAGAAAATAAATTGGAGGGAAGGATGGGTTGTAGCACGAACCGGTGAAACACTGTCTCAAGTAACTGTTTGAAGGCTTGTTTTAGCATCTTGAAAGGAAGCAGGAATTCACGTGTTTTATTTTTAGCTTGCAAGGCAAGAGTTATTTAATGTTCCTTTATATCTCATCTCTGAAAATGTTCTCGCTGAGGCAGGTTCTGCAGCGTTGGAGCTAGTTAACCCAAGACTTGCCTGCCTGTGAAAATTTATTTTTACAAAGGGGAATTACTGGAATTGTTTTTCCCCTATAAAATTTTAAGTAGAACTGATTCTAAACTCCAGAATCAGTAGAGTGTTAAAATACTTTCTGCTGCTGGCAGTGATTTGTGATTCACAGTATATAGTTGGGTGCGTTTTGCTTTCAGGAAGTCATAAGCATTTTCAGATTTTTATTGCAGAGTTGCTTTTGTTGCCATTTGCTTTGATTTTGGCTCTCATTAAATTATCTGCAGTTTGTTTACTTTGATTTTTCTAAAGGAATATTTTTATCCAGGATTTTAATAGTATTGCTGTGACTGGGCCCTAAATCTCTTAAGCAGAGATGGGATGAGCTACTCATTTATAGTTAGTGCTGAAAAATACTCTCTAGCATTTCCCTCTCCCCTCCTCCCTGGTCTCTGAACTTCAATACCATGGCTTATTCTTTAGGTTCCCGAAAATCAATGAAATATTTATGGTACTTCGTTTTCCAGCAGTTGGGTAATGAACGGGTTGCAAGATGTTGCTAATCAATACTCACACCTCTCATCCGGCACTCGGGTCAACAAACATCTTCGATGCATCTTTAACCTCCTTGTGAGGGTGCTCTTATTTTCCTTGCTTTTCTTTCCTGTGAGGTAGCAGAAGAGTGTCAGCAGCAATGAAATGAGAGCTATCATCTTCCCGAATGGGTAAAACAATCTGCAAAGCATGTATTAAAAAACAGGAAGTCAGTGATTATCAATTTTTAGCAAACACATTTATACCAGTCTCCAAACTGGTGCCTAATGATAACAAAAGGAGAAGCTCTGTGCCTGGGCAATTTAATTTCTAGTTATTTGTAGTATCTTTTCCCCTCATTATAGCATGGGCTGTTTTTATTTTAAAGCCTAAGACCTGTAAGAAGAATAACAGAGGGCTAATGTTGTTGCTTTTGAACAGCACGTGTTGAACAGTGTGGCTGAGATAAATAGGTATCGGGTTGAAAAAAAAAAGGAACGTCCTTTTTTTGTGCATTTACAGCTTGCTGAAGTAAAAGGCAGCATATGGCAACTCTAGCAAGAAAGAAGTCATGCCTCTCAGAGACTCTTCCCTAGCTTAAGGAGTTAGTAATCGCTTCCCACCCTCATAAAAGAAAATTACTGGCATCCCTGTGCCGAGTGGCGTGCGTGTGGGTGACGGGAAATAAGGCTTCCTCCAGACCTGGCCACCTGCTTGAGGAGTGATGGCAGTGGGAGGAAAATCCACCCGCCAGCTAGCCAAGAGTGTTGATTGATATCTGTTTTCACTGCCGGAGGGAAACCAACGCCGCTCTGCTGCACGGCGAGCTTCTCCTTTGTGTGTCTCTTTTCCCCTGGAGAAGAACCGGGAGTGTTTATTTGGACCCTGCTGCGGAGGAGAGGGAACAGCCTACACACCTGCCAGGAAAGGGAATCCTAAACAACTGCTCCCGCTCAGAAGAGACTGGGAGCTGGGCCAAACATTTCATACGTGGATGATTAAAATTAGACTCCTGCATCCATATGTACGTTCTCATTTTGAAAACACTGCCTGGCTTACTTCTCTTCTCTCCTGCCTTTTATGTAGTCCCCTAATGGGCGAATGCTTCCCCCGTTCCTGTAGCTCTGACAGTGGCCCTTGTACTCACTGAAAGTACATTTATCTTTCCTCTCTGTAATCATACCTGATCACAGGCACAAGAACACAGCTACTGTCTTTCATTTTCCACTAATATTCTCTTGACAAGTATCTTTTTGAAAGGAAAAAAAAGTGATAATCTCTCCTTTGGAAAAACAGCCAAGTGTGGAAGCAGACTTGGCTTTCCGCCTCTCCTCCTGTGCTGCTTCTGCCTGAGCAAACCGAGACCTTCCTGCAACCTGCACTCGCTGATCTGAAGAGATCCAGGTCTGGCTGGAAAGGCATCCCAAGGAGGAAGGGGAGAAGGTAGGCAGACCCGCACAGCCCTCGGCTACGATTCGCTTGTCTGCAGCCTGTTCTGTTCACAAGCACCAAAACCACCAAAGAAGCAATGAGGCAGCGAGTGCACAGCTGCATGACTTCTGATTGCGAAGGATGGAGACTTGCAGTGAGCCACGCAAAACTTTTGGTGCAGAAGGACTTTGTGCCAAATTTCAGCTTTCCATGTCCTTTAAGTTGGATAAGCTCATGGAGATGCTTATCATCATTAGACAGTGATTTGTTCCCAAGAGCTCTGAAGCATTCAAAGACCCCAGTACTTCCATAAAGAAATCCTCATGTTTCAAAAGACTGAGTATTTTCTGATGTTCCCCTCTTAACAGCTCTTCTTAGGAAAATGAGGAGACTTCCTGGAATTAGTACTGCTAGGAAAGCCTTATTAATGCTGCTGCTTTATAAGCAGCCAGGCATCTGCATCCTCTTGCTTCACACTGTGTACCCACTGCAGAGTCCAAGGGCCACAGTGGAGAGAGAAGCAGGGGAAACCTGCACTCCCCTGGGGGCTTATCAGTCGGGTCATGATTCTGCTTCAAAGAGAAAAATCCTTCCTTGGGTAGGCTCCTGGGCAAGGAAGCAGCACAGCCTCCACTGCACCCTGTGGGCTTGGCTGGCGTGGGCTTGCCCATCACCCTGGTAGTTGCAGGGCTGTCCTGGTCCTGGCCCTTGCACGTGCACCACCGTGAGCAGCCACCCCTGTACTTTTCCTGGGAAAAAACCTTCTCACACAGAAATTCTGAATTATTTTGCCTGTAGGAGCGCATCTTGGATGGTAAGTCGAGACTCGAGTTCTCCCCAACTTGGTCCCAGCTGGCGCCTGGTGAGGGTGCATGGGAACTCCCTGCGCTGGGTTTCCTCTCCTTTGGAAAAATTACAAGCTTCTGGGTATGGGCCAAGGCAGAGAGGATGCAGCTGATGCACACCCCGTTCTTGCCCTAACATGGAGTGAGGACATGGCTGCAGGGCA
Organism: Ibidorhyncha struthersii; assembly: GCA_013398815.1. Classification (NCBI taxonomy): domain Eukaryota; kingdom Metazoa; phylum Chordata; class Aves; order Charadriiformes; family Charadriidae; genus Ibidorhyncha; species Ibidorhyncha struthersii. The sequence goes on from VZSZ01003620.1 coordinate 156,055, forward strand.
CACACAGATACAAAAGCTTTTTTTTTTAATATCAAAACTAAGAACAAAGCACCTTGTATAGCAAAGAGTTTATAGCTTGCTTCAGCCTGGAAAAAAGACTTTTCAGAGCAAATAGTGCTGGCATTGTCTCCTAACAACCCTGCAATGTTTACTGGAGGTAGTTTATCTCAAGCTGTTTTTTCATTCCTGCGTATTTTAAATTGTCCTCACAGACCCTAAAAATTAAACAAAAGCAGTGACTTCATAACGAAACATCCCAATAAAAAAGCTCAAGTGAAATTCGTACATTTTTACAGAGCAGCTCCCAAAAGCCTGCCAGTCATTGTAGTATTAAGAGGAGTTGCAATTTATGCATAGCCTCTAAGCATCTCCCTCCATCAATAAGAGTTTTCTGATTGTTGTTGTTCTGTTTCTTGTTGTACGGAGTACAAGGATATATGTTCAAGGTAGAGTAAGTGACATTGTTAACATTACAGGTGCAAACGTTCACTGTATCTGAGCAAGAGGACAAGGTACATGTAAAAGAGATTTCCAGAATTATTAAACTCCTATCACTGTCATAAAAATGTTGGCAATTGAGCAGAGGGGAGATGCCGAAATATGAGCCCCAGAGAGCAAAAGGGGAGCAGGACTGAGCAGTTACACATTGTTGGCTGTGGGAGCAGAACTGTCCGCATGCATGTAGCCCCCGACAAGCTGCCGTGCCTGCTGGCTCTTGCCTGGGAAGGCTGTTGCAGCGTGTCTCCCCACAGCCGAAGATGCAAGAGTCATTACATTAACGACGGAAGAAGCTGGAAAAAATATACAAAGGAAGGAGGTCTTTTGAGAATCAGGTTTCATTGTTTCAACTACTTAAGGAAAAACTTGTTTATAATAATAGACTCTCTATGGGAGGTGTGTGTGTGTATGTGTATATATGCACACAATATATGTTTATGAGGAGGAGCTTTCACTGTGGTCTGTCAGCCTTAAGCACATTGCTTCTATTTCTTCTTAAACCCTGTGACTTCATTTAAAAAAAAAAAAAAGACATTAAGAAACTCCCAAGGTAGACAGCGTGCCAGTGTGTGTGTGCACGCGCGTGTGTGAAGGAGTGTGAGTAACTTGTCTTCACATTTAGCTGGAGCCTTGGTATTGTCAAAGCAGCTGAATCATTGCCTGTGAGCTGCCATCTTTGCCATGGTGATAATTTGACAGCGTGCCAACATTGCTGCCTACCTCTCTGAAGAGCTGACCTTGTAACAACATCAACGCTCTTTCTTTGGCTTTTGCTGACATACTGTAGGCTCTGGAAACTGTTTTCAAAACAAATATATAATGAAGTATTGTGCTTGTAAAAGCAATTGTGTTTCCGTCCGTCAGATTATTTTAGGGTGTCTTGCCTGCCAAAGGGCAAAGCAAAGGAACAGGCAGGGAGAACACGGCTCTTGAGATACAGAGAGAGGCTGTCTGTACACAGGAATGATGGGAATCAAAAGTAACCTTGACAAAATCAGAAGTTAACAGTAAAGTAGCAACTTATTGACTCCTTGCTCTGTTCCATCGTAAACCAAATTGTTTCTCAAGGTCACAAGCAAAGCAAGGACAAGTGAGCAGAGCTCTACAAACAACGCAAAGAACACATAAGGGCCAAAAGCAAAGGAACCTCTTGATTTAATGCTTGCTGTATAGTGTTGTATGTCTTTCTTCATGCAGACAGGAAAGAATCACCATCTAAAATACCGATTGAGACTTTCCATCTAGACATTTGTTACAGAGAAACTGTAGAGACTTGGCTTAGCAGGTGCGGTAAAAGCACTGTCAGTATGTCAGTACAGCAGTCTTCTTGGCCGTAGGTTTAGGCTACTCTCTACTGGCTACTCTACGTTCAGGCATTCCCCAGTCATGGAGCACTTTGTATTCCCACTGCCCCCATATTTGTACCAAACTTCACATGTCCTCTGCGCGTCCAGTGTGTTTGCCAGGACCCAGCTTGCAAAGGAAGCAGAACAAACCCAACACGGGACTCACCCCACACTTGCTACTGCTTTGATCACAGGGACCAGTGGTAGTGAAATGCTGTTACTGTTTTTTTTTCTTCTTGCTATCATTACTAAACTAAATGAATATAACAATTACTGGTGTCCTAAATGGCATTTTGTGGAAAGTTGTTGTGATATCAGAGACCGTATAGTGGATGCATGACAGGCTTTCTTTAAAAGCTGCCATGCAGCGCACGAAAACCATACATATCATTAGGTAACAGCAGTTTTAATTTTAGATATGGGATTGGAAAATGCAGTTAGATTAAACCCAGGACTCTGTAGGTTAAGACCAGAATGAAAGATGTAGCTAACAAAAGACTGGAGGCAACATCTTCATGAGACACCCCAGTTTTCACTCCCCCTCAGAGATCTATTTTCAGGTGTTGCCAGAAAGGAGAACACTGTAATTTATACCAAGATGTTTCTCCTGGATCCTTCTTAAAGTGCAATCTTTTAGATTTGTTGAAGTCAGGTGAATATTTTATATACCTGAAGTTCCACTTTTACTTCTGCATGTAGAAGTAAAAGTTACTCCTGATTTTGCATAGTCAAGGATAAAAATTGTATGGTTTGCCCACTTTCTAACTTGTCTACTTAAAAAGCACTCTGACTTCAGCTCCTTCTGACACTTGGAGGAGCTTTAAGATTAAATGGGATTTAGCCAGCATGTATCAGTGTATTACTCTGCCTTTATGTATAGTTTGTATATGGCCAGCAAAACTTCAGCTACTGCAGAAAAAGGTATTTGAGAGAAACAGCAAACAAGTTATATTTGACTTTGCATTGTTTTCCAGTTTGTTTGTTTTTGCAATTCAGTGCTAGATTTTAACCTGCAAATTTCTGTTTGGGCTGCATTTTCTTTGGGGATCCCATTTCTCCCTTTGTTGCTAACACTTGAATCATTGGGCCAAACCAACAAACAGGAAAAAGCTGATAACAGGATTTTCAATGTGAAAATAACTTGCCATGGGACCTGTAGGCCCTTTGTAATGAGTAAGGCTGAGTCTGTTACTCTTCAGGACATCTGAATGATGTAGCATCTCAAACTGCAAAGAGGGGTGCTTGAAGCTGCTGAGCCTGTTGTATGTCATCCAGATGGGATGTTCAAGTTTAGCTTTGAAAGGAGCATTTGTGCCTGAAAAAAGAGAGGTTTAGCTGCCTTAACCAGTGGCATAGCTAGGAATGGAAATCTGAATGGTCTCCAAGCTATGGTGGACAGGCAGTGGCCTTAATGTTTTTAAACGTGGCCACCGTACAGGTTCAGATTTGGGAACTCTTAGGAGCTAGTTGGGTGGGCCACGTCTAAAATGTTTGCCAGAACCAAGCTTAAAACAGAAATTGGTGCAAATTAGCCTCTTGAGATACTCCTGAAAGCACAGCTGTCCATGCAATGCAAATATGCATTTTTTTTTCTGACAGTGAGGAAATTCAGTATTTTAGTCCCTGAAATAAGCCACATGGTTTATAATCAATTCAGCTTTATACTAAAAGCAGGGACTAGTTTTCAGTGCATTGTTTTCAAGTTAAATGGCAACCCCCTGTACAGCACAAGTCTTCTTCTTACAGGCTTGGGTTCTTCTGGATGGAGGCAAGAAGGACTTTCAGAATGACTTTCAGGGGACTGTGAGCTTTTACTAGCAGTGCATAATTTTAGCTAGTGTATTTATTAGCTTATGTTAGTTTTTTCCTGTTTGTGTGAGTGGGATCACACAGCAGAGACCCTCTCAGTGTGCAACTTTTAATAATAGTTAAAGAAGATTTTTCTGTCAAAAGACAGATGAGAAATTGTTCCTTCTGAGAAAGCTCTTTTGTGACCATCCAAGGCAGGACTGCTAGGATGTCCACCAACTGGTGCCTAAAAAATGCAAATTACTTTTTAAAATTAGTATTGCTTGAGTCTTTGCTTCTGAAACCAAGGGAGCCGTGCATTAGCTGCTTACAGAGCAGGGTATCCAACTGGACCATAGAAGGAGAAGAGGAGAGTGCTGTGGAAAATAAAGCTCTAGGCTGAGCCAGATTTTTTCCTGGTTTTGTGCACAAAAAGGTCTTGTTACAGCCATATCCTTTAAGCCCTGAGGAGACAAGATCCATTGCCAAGAAAGGCTTTTGCATCTCTGATCGCATGCTGCCTCCTCCACCAGCCTGTATTTTTCTAAAAATAATCCTGATTTCATACCTTAGCTGATGGACCTCCTAGCAGCCACAGTAGACACAGCCTCCCTGGAAAACATGCAGTAATACGTAAAAGCATTGGCTCTACTCTGTATACAGCTTTTGAAGAGGCATCCTTTGTATTTTGAATTGCGCTAAAATGTGGTAAGCTTATCCCAAGCCCTTTCTGCTTCCCCCAGAACGACAAGTTGCTGCTGAATACCAGGTGTCTTATTCAGCAGAAGAACAAGAATTCCTTTTTTTTCTTTGAAACAAAGAAAACAAGTCACTTGGCAGGGGGGAAAGAAAGGGTTTGTTTTTCAAGTCCATGGGGAAATTTGTCAGGCTGCACAGCCTGAAACATCTGCTCAGGGTGTGTGATGGTTGCTAACAGTCAAGGGAGTATCCCAAGACAGGTGTCATATTCTCTGCTTGATAAGCAGGGAGAAAAGCTGCCCTGCGCTGGCAGCGCAGCTTTGGATGCTGTGGGTCCGTGTTACTGCACTGTCGTGGCAGATCACTTCTCCACCCCATGCTCCTCATCCCTCCTCCTCGTGCCGGGATCACCATTCTCACAGCTGTGTCAGCTCCTTTATCTGTCTGGCTGCCAGGATGCTCCCACACCAGATCTGCTGCTGGGGTAGCAGTAATGTACAGCTATGCCCTCTGTGGACATATGAGCTTGCAAACAGCCCTGGGATGTCACTTGTGTGTCCATCAAGGGTACCAGAGGTAGGGAAAATACACTGATAATCATCCAAAATATTTTCCCAGCACAGAGAGATCTGTGGCTTGAGGACTTCCTGAGCCACAGGTGAGGTCTCCACGTTTAACAGCATTAAGGTATGGTCAGATGGTGGCGTGAATGTCCCCAGGCTTTGTGCTCTGAGCCAGGCCTGCTGGTCCGTGTTGTACGTGGCACTTTTCCTCTGCATTTTCTCTCCCCAGCAAAATGCAAAGACACAGCTGGAGTTTGATATCTACCTTGTGCTCATGCTGCACCCAAGACTGCATAGGCCTGGCTGACCAATGTCAGGCCTTAAAATGCACATTGGATGTATCTGTACCCATAACATTGCCCAGGCTATAGCCAGGTGGCACTAGAGCAGGCTGCAGCCATGCAAACATTGACACGGGAGAGAGCACCTCCATCACGGAGACTTGTCCTCTGCCATTTCCAATGATCGGAGAACAAGTAACAGAAAAGCTTCCTCATGTTACTGGCCGCAGGCACTTTCTGTTGCCCAGAAATACATATTGGATCAAGAGTAAAAAGGAAAAAGCCAGAGCTCTAAAGAAAGCAAGCAGCATGGACAGTATCCTTCTGCAGGTTGGCCACCTTCTCCCTGGCTGCTGTTGGACAGTACAGCACATCATCCTTCGGCTCCCAGAGCCAGCCTCAGGCATCTAACACCTAGCACCAGGGCAGGAGGTGGCAAAACACTGATCCCCACTCTGCAAGCTCAGAGCTGCTCAAAAAGCACTGACGGGGTGACCTCCTGTGCATGGTGTCAAGCCAACATAAGCCGCACGTTGTATGCTGAGGTGGATTTGACATCAATGTGCTTGTGTGACAGTCTCGGCTGCAGGTCAGGTTTGTGCTACTGAGTGACCTGTCAGTCACGGGCTGCTTTAATGGTTATGGCATCCTGGCTTCAGCTCAGGAGTGGAGGGAGTGGTTTGAGCACTGTGTGTACACCCAACAGGAGTATCAAATGGACTTTGGGGAAAAATCCCACACCAAGTGAAAGGCTTTCCCTTCATCTTGTCCTGGGTCTTACAACCAGCACAGAAATGTGTAGCTTCCATTTAAAGATTTTTTTACTCTGATGTAAGAATCCTTATCTTCAACATTATGCATAATTCAGTGTGTCTCAACACTGCTGTCCTGATGGTACACAATTTTACAGTGTATCAGTGTTTTTTTTCTCTCTCTCCATCCCTCATTTATAAGAGATTGTCCCCCCAAATTAAATTGTCCATTCTAATAAGCATAGACATTTTTAATCTGACTTACTTTATCTTGAGAAAAACCTCACTTTGAGGGTTAGCAGCCAGTTGCCTTAGTCCTGCTGGTCCAATAACATCCAGCAGCAAAATCAGTAAAATCGCTGTGTTTACACTGCTGGGAATAAAGAGCCGGGTCCACTTGCCTCTGGGTGTGCGTTGGCTCAATAGGTCCTGCAGCCAAGTGCCCTTTGAGTTTTGGAGAAGAATCATAGTTTTGGTTTCACTCTGTCGCCAGAGATTAGCATAATTTTAAGGCCTTAGTGGAAATAACAAGAACATAATAACAGGTCTCTGAATGGTGTTTCTTTGAAACGCTGGGGCAAGCCTGGTTTATAAAAACGTCGGCGAGCGCTACTTGCTGTATATTTTAAGTACTGAGATATTCGGTAGCTAGTGAAAAATACAGCATCCACAAAGAACCAAATAAAACTATTGACAGTAAGCAAAGGTTCTCCCAAGGGCTTTTGCAGCTGCCCAGTTTAGTAATGGTATCTGAAGGGCTCTGATCAGTGAAACATGCTGTGGATTCGTGCTCTACCATTTCGTTCTTGCAGTGAGTGGATTGGAAATTGCAATAAGATGCTGGAAATTAATACAAAATCCTGTACTGTTTAACGGTCCTATACAACATCAGAGCTGTATTTATTGTTCTAGTAAACAAAATTTTCAAGCTGTCAAAATAAACAAGAAAGAGGTTTCCCACACAGACATACATTGTATGTGTAACAAGTGGTCATAGCATATACCTGGGTGAATTCCTTGGGAAACCCTTGCTTTCATCAGAAGTTGTCACTTGCATGAGGGTTAAGCGCTATTAAACAGAAGGATGAAAGCTGGTGCGGTTGCTTGAGGGAGCCAGAGGGATGTTTAGACTTCTGGCTTGCTTGATTTATTGCTCAATTATTGCTGCGTCCTAACGATGGTGTGTGAGAGGCAGGGAGAGCTATACATTTCTGCCTGATTTCTATTAACAGCCTCCCAAATAACAGCCTGTGTTAGCAGCTGCTTTTTCCTTTTCATGTCTGGGGAAGAAATGTTTAAAAGCTTTTATACTGTCTGAGTGAGTTAGGGAGAGAAAGAAGGTGCCCTCCTCTCCAGCTCGGCCTTTATGTGCAGTCATTTATGTTTTCACAATGAGCAGTGAAATCCAAGGCATGTTGCAATACTGATTGCTATTTTCTTATCTCCTTATTTACGTGGTAGTTTAGAGAGAGGCTAACAGGCATGTAACAGATGAAATATTAAGGGCTGAGTGTTCAGGATATGTATTATGTGACTGGTGGGTGACAATCAACTGATCAATCAATTTCTCTCACACTCTTCACAGCTAATTTTTATGTTGATCCTGGTGGCTGGAGTGATGCCTTTGGTTAAGAAGGAAAGGCATTTGACACTATGGAGCTACTCTTCAGGGAGATGTATTTTGTGTATTATGTGGGATAAGTTAATTGTCTTTTTGCATGTTTGTATGGAGTGAGAAATGTGAGGTACTCAGACTGCTCGGAGCGGACACTGCAGATGTTGTTACAAGACACAAGAAACATATGAACTGAAACTTCTGAGAAAACCTGCATTAAAACCTGAACTGACTCCAGCTGAGTTTCCTGAGCAACTCCAGAAACTACTAATAGGTTCATATGAGCATAGTTTAATGATAGTTAATCCTTTTATGATTCATAGGTGAGGCACATGTGCCTTGAGCAAGAAAGTTTCCTTTATAGCTGCTTACACCTCCTTCTCTCTATTTTCACCATAATTTGCCTCCACTGTGTCCCCTCTCTCCTGCGTAGATCCTGTGTTTCATCATGTCTTTACCTATTACTCTGCCCTCTTCTTCCCTCCTCCTCCTCTTCCCCCCCAGTCTTTTCTGGCTTCCCATGCCACCCTCCTCCCCGGGAGTCCCTCTTTCTCCTGACTGCTGCTGTCTGGTCTGGCTTGCTCACTCTCTTCCCCAGTGTAACGAACACTGACCCAGGGCTCAGAGAGACTTCTCTTAATATCAGGCTGGTGGTGGGCCTCTTTGATTATAGTCCAGAGAGTGCAAGCAGGAGTGGTCTGGCAAAGATCTGTCTTGGATGTTTCCAAGCTCCTTGTCTATGTGATCGTCTTATCACATCAGGCTCGTAAATGTCTGTGTCCCCAGAAAAATGCTGTGAGACAGGATGTGCTATTAATCCTCTTTTAGAGACGAGGGACTGAGATTAGAACAAATAGGGAATTAAGCCAGGGTCTCCTGAATTACAAATTAGTACGATAATGCCATCTTTATGAATATGCTCTTTGTTTCAATTTGCCTGGACAATTTTTTTAAGTATGATTGCAAAAGAATGTGAAAAGTGAAGGGAACCAGTGTAGTTACAAGGCTGTTCTGGTTTGGAGAAGGTGACTATGGCAGGAGGGAGAAAGGAGTAGGGGCATTACATTGTTACCACAAGTGTACACAGTATTGTCCTCTTTATGTTGAAATCTGTCAGTGTTGATAGTATTGGGGTTTTTTGCATTAACCATTGGTTTAAAGCTATTTTCAAAATATCATACAGAAATGGGTTCCTACATTGTACATTATACATTGTAACAGCCCAAAAGTTAGGAGGATGGCTTTTCCTGGTGGCATTCTGGTTTCAAGGCTACTGAGCTACAGTGACAGAGCTAGGGACACAAGCATCATGCCTGTATCAGGAATACTGTGGTGAGCAGGACTCAGAAAATTATCATCCCCCTGTACTGGACACTGGTGAGACCCCAGCTCGAGTACTGTGTTCAGTTTTGGGCCCCTCACTACAAAAAGGACATTGAGGTGCTGGAGCGCATCCAGAGAAGGTCAACGAAGCTGGTGAGAGATCTGGAGGACAAGTTTTATGAGGAACGACTGAGGGAACTGGGGCTGTTTAATTTGGAGAACAGGAGGCTGAGGGGAGACCTTATCCCTCTCTACAAGTACCTGAAAGGAGGTTGTAGAGAGATGGGGACTGACCTCTTCGCCCTAGTGACAAGTGATAGGATGAGAGGAAATGGGTTCAAGTTATGCCAGGGGAGGTTTAGGTTGGATATCAGGAAATTTTTTTTCACTGAAAGGGTTATCAAACATTGGAATAGGCTGCCCAGGGAGGTGGTGGATTTGCCATCCCTGAAGGTGTTTAAAAAAAGGGTAGACGTGGTACTTGGGGATATGGTTTAGAAGTGTTTTTTTCAGGTTAGGTTAATGGTTGGACTTGATGATCTTAAAGGTCCCTTCCAACCTTAACAATTCTATGTTTCTATGATTCTACTATCTCTCTTCTCAGTCACCAAGGAAGTCCTATCTAATGGACGTGCATGGGCTTCTTTCGGGCTTTGAATAAAAATTCTACCTTAGACTTGAGAAACCTTGTCAACAAAACTGTTAGCAAAACTAGGGTATGCAGATGATGGGTGTTGTGTTTGATAAATCAGCATTTTCTTATTACAAATTCCTGTTGGAAAAAGTCCCAGCCGGCTTGGCTTTTTGGACTGTGTTATAAGAAATGTTCTCATCTTTTGTGCGCAAGTTTTGAACTTTGTTAGTAATGCTTGCTGCAGTGTCTGAGCAGATAAGCTGATTTCGATTATCTTTCATTTGATTGCTTTCTATTTGTTTTCAGCTCAGTGTCATTTAAAAAAAAAAACAAACCAAACCAAAACAAAAAAAAAATAAAACCATTTATTTATGGTACCAATACTGGATTTAGCTGTAGCAAAAGTAAGTGAAGTTAATCACTGCTGACGAGAATAGAGGTCTAAACTCTGACCTCACAGGAGAATAAATCAGGGACTGAACAAAGATTTTGAGATGCTCTCAAGGGAAACAGAAAGGTTGCAATACGGAGCTCTAGATAGTACCAGGAGTGGGCTGACTATGCGATGGTGAGAGTCCTGATTCCCTTTCTCTCATTTGATTCATTCTTCTTCCTCCCAACTATACAAAGCAAGAAGCATGGATGAAACCAAACCAAACTCCTAGTACAGCTTCCTGTTTGGAAAATCAGACCTGCATGGGCTTTCTATCTCTGAGGCACTTAATCTCTGCAGAGTAGGTAAGGTATCCAGGTGCCTAGCATATTCTCTGAAACTTTCCCTTACTATCTGTCTATGTGGTGAGAATCAGGAGGCTGGGAACAAATCCTAGGTGCACCTCCCCACTCATTCCTCCAGGCTCAAGAGAATTTGAGCCCAGGATCCCCCTGTTTATCTGGTAAAATTGTAGGCCAGCACAAATAAAGAATGGCACCAGAACTATAAAGTTCCTTCCACGCTCAGCTACTAGTTTTAAGTATTTATTGCAAATATTGTTGAATACAAGTGATTTCTAACATGTGTCCTTTTACATTTTTTTTTTCTAAAACCAATTTCCTGCTGTAAGCCAAAAGTAATGTACCCAGTTATGAATGATGTTGCTTTTATTGTATTCCTTAAGACTTTACAGCTTGCCTCTCATTCCTCTCTGGAACAGTTTTTAAAATAAATTGTTTTCAGTGATATTAAAATATAAATAATTATTGGCTTTAATGTAAAAGCCACATTTCATTTTGAAGTATTTACACAAAGGGTCCAGTATGTTTTACTATTAAAATAATTCGCTTACTGAGACCAACCTTGTTGCTACTGAACTGAAGACAAACAACAGGCTTGGTGTCAGGTGGGGCAAGTTCAGGCGGAGTGTGTTCCAAAGAGAAAGTAAAATAGGGAAATCTACAGCCTTTCCTGAACATCAGTAGCTTTGATTTTTAACTATTTAGGTCAATATGTTATTTTCAAGATAAATGTGGACCCGGCTCACACACAGATCCTTTGAAAACTAATTTTAGTTTATTGCATCTCTGAAAAGGTTGTCACAGTTTGTCATAGTAAGAACTCATTGTAGGCAAAGTAAACAGGTCCATTGGGCTGATGCTACCTGAGGCAGTCAGGATGGACATAGGTTGACATTACTTACACTATGGGGTAAGAGCAACATGGTGCCCTTTATATTTGTCCCCCCTCCAACAGAAGAATGAGATAAATATATTGCTCTATGTGATCTGCATTTTGGGCATTGCTTCCCCCACCCCTGTGTCCTTATGCACCTTATTCAACCACAGTTGAATGAGCTGTCACGCTCACGTTAGCTGTGGTTGCTTTATGATCTGCACGCATTTTAGGGAGGCTGCTGCTTCTGTACTGGCTGCTGCCCTGGCTGCACGGGTGGGACCAGGAGACCTGGGATGCCCAGGAGATATGGGATGCCCAGGAGTCCCAGCTCTCAGTCTTACAGGACAAGCAAGCACTTCATTTGCAGTCTTTCTCCCAAGTGCTGACTGATTCTCTCAGTACTAGTTAAATTAAAACTGGTTTAATCAGCTGCAGCTGTATTCAACTTGATTGCTTTGAATACAAATTCCTAGCTATCTTCCCCCAACATTTATCCTTAGATATATTAATAATATCTGTAAAGATAGATAAGGGTAATGTCAAGATTATCTATATTGACGCAAATGCTTAATTTGGAGGTCCACAGTGTAATTCATCTGTCATTTCTATGTGCTTGGGTCCCAAGAGGGCAGAGTCACCTCCGTCCCCTGGGCCACAGTGCACTTAACTCTTCAGGTCATAGAGGGTTTTCTACTGCAGTGCTCGAGGTGGAGAATCATCCCTGAGAATGGGCAACTGTTAGTCACCTGAAAGGCGCCGTCCTTTCCATTTGCAAGATTCTTGTGCATCATAAACATCCTCTCCCCCTTATACAAACATCCAATGACGCAGGTTTTCTTTTGTCCAGAATTGCTGAAGAGGTGCTTTAGGGTAGAGAACACTGTGCAGTTCCACAGTGGGATGAGGACAGACAGTGCTTTTAAGTTGCGCAAAGCTGGCTAAGGAGAAATAGATCCTACGAAGCTTGGGATAAGTATGGGATTTAGAGGGTAATTTAGGGGCACTTTAAAGCTTCCATTGCAGGTGAGTAGTAGCAGAGAGAAATCCTTCCTGTCATGCTTCATGTTTTGTTGGCTTACATCCAGAAGAAAGGCAAGATTAGGGGTTCTTGCATGGACATGGGGAGGAATTTCAGAACGCATCAATGGCCTGTGGGCAGAAATGCTACCATGCCTTTTACACCTGCATGCCAGGGAAGCAGGAGTCAAACTGCTGGCTTACACAGCACGAGCCTCGGGACTGGATCTGGAAGGGAATAGGTCAGCATGTCCTCAAGCACCCACCCACAGTCCAGGACTTTCACTGTCTCTCAGGTGTGTGGAAATGAGTACCAGGGTGCTAGCCTCTTTTCCCACATGCAAGCTACACATGAAATAAAGGATGATTTCTTAGAGCAGAGGCAGAAGAGGAAAGGTTGCATGAGTTTTGGAAGTGCGTGCCATATTGTGGGGTTCTTGTCTTTTCCACAGATTCACCCTGGCATGCTTCTTTTGGTGGAATTAGAGTGGGAAATTTGTGGATGCAGATGAAGTAAGACATGATTAGATATAGCTCATTTACCTGACGATTGACAGTCTGTGGAAGAAGGTAGTAGCATTCGTGAGTTCAGTGATATGTTTTAGGACAGCTATAGGTAAAACGTTGCCTGGTGCCAGGAGATCTGGCTTCCCGGATGTCTCTTCTCGACTTTCATATGCAGTCAAATCAAAACCCTATTTTATAATTTTTGTCCTGTTTCACCTTTTGTACTACAGATGGCAGTCCTGTATATGCTTCTCAGCCCAAAATGTGAAGGCTGAGGGAGCACACTTCTATTTGAATGCTGAGTTTTATCTTGGTCGGAGGATCAGAGGAAGAGATGAGGGGGATTGGTCAGTTATGTTTTGAACCTTATCCATAACTTAAGCCAGAAAATAGTTTTCAATTCTTTTTGTTTTCAGGGAAAAGTATGGACCTCAGTATTGCCATACGTGGCAATTTATAAATTGCTAAACGTTGTTCCTAGAACTATTTTGATAACACTCAGTTTAGTTGGGTTTACAGTTACAGATACCTCCTTGCTTGTCTGGTACAAAGAGCAAATATTGCTATTGAAAGAAAAACAGCTGTAGTTAAATTTAGGTAAAAATGAAAGAAATAAAACACTGCCAAAACAAAGATGATAAACTGATTTTAAGAGAATACTTTTCAACTTTCTAGCTGATAGTAAAAGTAGAGCTTAAATTAACACCAGTGAAATTGCTAAAAATTTTTTGACCGCAACCTTTAGAATTTAATGAAGAGTTGTCCTTGTTCAGTGAAAAATAGTTAAAACTACTGTTTCACTTAGCACAAATGCAGCTTGCGTTGATGCTATGTTTTTAAATGATCAGGAAAACAATCCAGAGGATTGTGACCTAAGAGTCACTTCTATCTGAAGCACCAGCCGGTCTCAGTGTGGTGGTTGTAAGACTTGTGCAGGTCTGCTCAGAAAGGCAGGGACTGTTTTGCCTCTTTTTTTAATCAACATCACTCCTTCACTTTCCTGCATTGGCCTCTCCAGAGCAAAAGGCTGCTTATCTACTCAAGAGGAGTGGGAACTTCTTTTTTGTGGAAAAGTACAGGAAGAAGATTGAATTTATTTTCATTTGTGATATAAGTAGAAAATGCCAGAGCTGGAAACCAAATGTATTAACTCTTTATAGACTTTCCTGCCAGAACCCCTTATGCCAAAGCTCCTTATGGGATGTTTTTAAGGGAAATCAGTTGTATAAATGTCAGGAGAAGGCAAACCAATCAGCTGGCTTCAACGAGACTTGTGTTCCGCACAGCCTTGACTCCATCCTACAAGCCTTGACTCCATCCTACAAGCCCAGACAGATTCCCAATGACCAAGTTCAGGGGTGATACTGTTCCTGGGTACTTCATTTCCTACTCTCTCTCATCGTTTTGCCCCTCTATTTTCCAGCTGCTCTTAGCTGGGGTTGACAGTCTTTCCATGCACTGAAAAGGGGCAGCTGCGGGCGCAGAGCCACATGCAGGGACAGAGGCTGGGTGCATGAAAGGGTCTTCCAGGTGTGCCCACCGCATACCGGTTGAAGAGACAGACACATGTGAAACCACTTGCTCATTTTAGATTTGGGAATAGGGTTGCTGCAGTAATTCTGAAATCTGTTTCAGGCTTCATGTCTGAAGATTGCAACAAACTAGTTCCCCGAGGGAGCTGAGAGCCCATTCAACCATCTGAGCTAATTTTAGCCAGGATGCACTTACATTTCCTGTGCAACATTTCACACACAAATGAGTCTAAGTGAGAGAAGGTGTGGATATTATGAATGAGGTTGCAACTTGCAAACTTGGAGCTCTTTGGACATTGGTATGTATAGTAATTAATTCTATAGCCAGATGAAGGGATTGACATGTCCTATTGCAGTGCCCTTAGTTGGATATTGGAGAGTGCTTCATGTACTGCACAATGACACAGTTCACTGAAACACGATAGTTAGTTTACAATAGTTAACAATTTCAGATCACCTGTCTTCCATCTTTCCTTTTGTTCCATATATAACTATGTGCTTTACCACACTCCCAACAGGGTCAGGCTTGTTTTGATTGAAATCATATAGAAACCATCACTGTTTGTAATGACATTTTCCTTAAAGGTTTCTCTAGAAAGGCTTTTACATTCGTCACAGTGCTATTCCTCATACTTTCATGCTAATAATAGACATATGCAGTTATACTTACACGTTATTGTAATTGTTGCTCATGGTGCCCTATTTAGTTAATGTCACTTTCTGAGTAGTATTAGATTTGCTGAATCTGTCTGGTTTTACTTTTGCTAAATTAAAAAAAAAAAAATACACATTAACATGCTTTCAAAGATGTTTAGGGAGAGGGAAACCACTACGTCCCAGTGCATGAATTAAAAAATAGGCCCATAAATGAAAATCAAGAGTTATTTTTATTTAATAGTTGCGTCTCTGTCAATGCAAGATTTATTGGTTTCCATTCCTCCCAAGGCTTATGAATGTGTTTAATTGGACTCATTGGATTCAAAACCAGGGTTTCTTCCATGCTGCAGAGCTGGGGCGCAGGAGCTGAGCAAGTTCCAGCACATCGTGTGGGCCACACTCATGTTTACATCACCAGCTTTGGCTTCCCCTGCATGGGGACACGGCGACCTCCAGCAGTATGTTCAGAGATACGTATGTGAAGCTGGGCCTTTTAAAGAGGGGGATTACATCTGATTTGCCTGCTTGAAGTCAACCAGGTGATGGAGATGTACTCTGCAAAATATGATGTGTTAAATAGCAGAAGATTTAGGCTGGTACACGTGGCCTTACATGTGCTTGCCTTGTCCATGGTGCAGATGGACACTGCCTTGGGCCAGCTCAAGCAGCAGGATGGCGGGCCAGGTAAGGCAAGGTCCAATCTGTGTTTCTCTAAAGTCCATGCCTGAGTGTGGGTCTGTATCCACTCCATAATGCTGGGAGCAATGAGGGCCTGTGAGTGGGGCTTTTCTCCCTGTGTTAGTGCAAACATACAGGGAAACTGTTGGCTCTGTGAAAGCAGTGAGGAGATGAACGTATCTCAGGCATGTTACTGCCTCCTACTGATCTTCCAAACTTATTAAGGCAAGTTGCTAAAAAGGACAGAAGATTGCTATTGCAAAGCTCTATAAGTGAAAGTGTTTGGAGTAAGATAATAAAGCAATATGTAAAACTGCAGCAAAATCTTGCTCTTTTTCTCCCTTCAAAAATGTAGATGGGCCATGAAGTGTAATCAAATATTAAAGAGAGTTAAAAATAGTTTCACTTGGTGTACTTCCCTTAATCTCTTATCTGTATTTTTATTTCAAGATTACTTTTATTCTGTTACTACTTTCACTCTCCTCTGCTATTATATTAAAAAGCTGTGCAAACAGAAGTACAAAGTGTCGTTCAAGCCATAAAGCAAACAAAAGAAACAAAAAGTTATTTATTTATAGAATTGTTTTATTTGAAGTTGGTTTAAGTATCGCGTAATAATAACATTTGAAAGTCAGAGAAGCGATTTTTTTAAAAAACATTGATTGTATCTTTTAAGGACTGTTCATATAAATATGATGGCTCTTTATAGTAGAAGCGTACTCAGACAAAATCCTGTGCAGATTACTGTTGCTTGAGGGCAAAATAACTTTCATAGCATTCAGGAGGCATGCTGTTGCAGCCCCATAGCGGAATACACATGCTTCCTGGCAGCGTGGTAACATGGCAGCAAGCTTGAGAGGACATGTATAAAAGCAGATAGGTAGGAATTTGTTCTCGTTGCCATGGTATTTGGACACTGTTTACTTTACCTATCAGCCGTGTCTGGTTCTTTCCCTCTCTTCTGGAAACCTGCAGCCCTAACCTGTAGCCAGGTTCAGCCCCAGATAGGCAGTCAGGTCTCAGTAGCATATGGACAAAAATTTTATTGATTTTTTTTTTTTTTTTAAATAAGGTTTCTGGCATTTGTGGCTGAGGGGGAAAACTCCAGAGAGTGAAGTGCACATTTTCTGTTCAGTGGTGCTCCAGGTAGCTTAAATCCCACCTAAGCACACTGTCAGCTGAGCGCTGGGGCTTGCAGCCCTGGGTTAGCAGCAAGAGCCCCACAGAGATGGGTGCTGCTCCCTCCTCAGTCCTGGCAGCTGCCAGGGAGAATGGTGCCACTGCTGCTTCCTCTGTCCCCGGGGCCAGGGAGAGGCAGCAGAGCTGCAGGTTGGTGGGAAGAGGGTTTGGGGAAGATCAAGGATGGCCCTGAGGTCTGACCTAGCTGGTGGCCTCTTCGCCCCAGTTCCCCTCTACCTGCCAGCCCGCAGAATTGATTTCAAATAGAGATGCTTAACTATTCTTAAATTTGTGGCAGCTTAATGATTATCTGAGATAAGGGGTGGGATGAGATCTCCACATCAGTTTCCCTTGTAGTTTGTGCCAAGCTATGAACATAAAATGCCAGGTTCTGGTTATAAAAGCACTCTGATATATACAGCACCCTTCCCCTGATATCCCTAAACTAACTGAAACAAAATGGACAGACATGCATATAAATTTTAGCTTTTCAACTACTAATATCATGGTAATATTTTCAGTGACTTTGGTTTTATCATGGTGCCATTACTGCCAGTGAACTGCTGTAATTGAAAGGTTGTTGGCATATCCTTCCTAATTTTGAAAATAAAATATCCTTGTCTCCCTCTGGCTGAGTGGTTAAATCACACTACAGTGGCCCTACTTGATAATTTTCTCATGAAAGACTCAAATCCTAGGGTTAATTAAAGCATGGAATAAGTATCTAGGGAGGCATATGTAAATGCTAACAGGATTCCTACCACATATCTACAGAGGCAAACATCACCATGTATAGTTTATGCTAAGCTGAGGACAGAAAATCCTTACATCTCTTACAAGGCAGAATTTTTATATTTTGTGAGAGATAGAGCCCCCCAAAAAAACCCAAACGATAACAAAACCGCACAAGATTTGATGATGATGATACATAAATATATCCCTAATAATCGCAGGGATTAAACATTCTGGGAGATTGTATAAAGCTTTGTATTTACAGGAATCTTAATACCCGTTGCTGTCAGAGAAACCTGGATCTAGGGTCAGAAAGCGAGGAAGACTGCTGTGTCTGACTGAAACTGCAGGGGAAACTGTAGCAACCAGAATTACCTACTGATAACATAATCTGGCCAGTGCTGCAGGCCAGAATATTATGGAGAAGAACTGCATGATCCACAATGATAGGTGATTAGAAATACTGTTTGGCTTCATGCCTAAAAGCCACGGTTTCAAGAACATCCGCTGGCACTCACTGTCCACCCCCAGCACTGCCGCAGGCACCGTCTAAGAGGCAAGGGTGCCACCTCCTGACTTCCACGCTCCTCCTCAGCTGGCCTCCATTTTGCCCCTGAGGTTTGTTTCTCTGTGCTGGCTTGGCCCTCTCTAGTTTGTGCTGGTTAGCTGAGGTAAGGGGAAATAAATGGATGAAGTAACCTAGAGCTTTTGGCAGAAGCCCTCATTGCTCTTCTCTCAGCTGTTGTTTGGACTACATTGGCATAAGGGGATACTGCGGAGGGTCTCTCTAGCCCCTAGATTGCCTGGATATAGGTCTGTACTCCTGTAACTGATTTTATTCATTTTTAAAGAGGTTAGGGTTTGTCTACTCAAAGCAGAGCCTTAGGAGATGTACCAATACCATCTGCTTTAAGCATCCAACTTGGCTGCAATTCAGAGGACAGTGTTAGGAGCAGCAATTCCCTGTAACTTCATTGTAGAGAGGCAGGTGTCTCTATGCGGGCAATTCAGGTCATTCATGTTAGCTGCTTAAAATAGAAGATATGCAAATTCAGATCGTCTGCTCTCTTCACCTAGTCCATTGCTTACATCTATTTATGTCTTAAATGTGATTTATCATTGAGCCGCTGAAAGAAACTTTGCACTCTTTTAAAATTGCCTCCCCCATGTAAAAAAAAAACCAAACCCACATCTGCATTAGATGATGACTGCATGCCCATTACAACACGTGTGTCCCCAGCACAGGTACACGCTTTGTGCCTAAGCTGCCTGGGGGGTGGCAGAGCAGGATTGCCGGGTAGCCGGCGGGAGGGAGTGAGAGAGCAGGAGGCTGCCGGGCAGGACCGGCAGCAGCCATGGTGCTTTCGCGTGAGCGGCAAGAGGCTAGTGGTTGGGCTGATTTAGCCCAGATGGTTTTTGAGGTGGTTTGGGCTATTGCCTTTGTAGAAACATGTTAAAATACAAATGAAGAAATGTGTTTTGAATAAAACCCTCTCTGCAGGAGCGTAAAAGTGACCATAGTGGTAGGGAACCTAATTGCTAATTTATTTGTGGATGTTTTTTGAAATGTGTCTTTTTGTGAACCATTAGAAAAAGTCCGTTTCATCAAACCGCTCCCTGGTCCCTTGTGCTTGTGTGTTTGTTCCCATGCTTTGGAAGTGTTCAAGCTGTCACTCTGCTGCATAGTCGTGGTCCAGTCTTCAAACATTTGTTCTCCCCAGCGTTGTAGTGCTGCTTCACATGGCGATTGCTGGCCTTGTGTTCAGTGCCATAGTAACCGTTCCCTGGAAGGACAGCAGGACGAGGCGAGGAACATGTCAGGCACCCGAGAGAGAAAGAAAACATGAAGCCAGGCCTGACGAAGTCTTGACATGAATGGCAAATACTTGATAGCGCTTTGTGGCGGCCAGTGAGTTGTCCTTAACGAAAGGAGAAGTAAATAAGCAATTCAGAATAGTGAGCAAAAAATTATGAGTGGCTCACTGGTATTTAACAAGGGATTGCACAGACTGGTGCCAAGTGAGCAGCCCTGTGTGGAAAAGGATGCGTGTCAGCATGGGGAACACAGATCAAACCTCCCAGTCCCTATAGGTCATTCACAGCCAGGGCATTCACCTCGGGGAAGAGGTAGGAATGATGGGAAGGAGGCTGGAAATGATGTATATCCATGTCACTTGCTTTCTTTCTTCCTCTCTCTTTTTCTCTTCCCCTGCCTGCATATCCGGTCTTCCCCAGTCACTTAGCAGGCCTGTAGGAGCTGGCTGAGAAGCCGTCAGGCTTCCCATGGGCAGCTGCAGAGGTGTGTGCAGGCAGAGTCGCTGTACTCGCTCTCTGCCGCAGTACAGTTCCTCACTGGGCTTGGTGTGAGGGCATACCTGGGTGGCACGCCTGTCTTCCCAGCCACCCCGTGGGCTCATTGCTGGTATGCGAAGAGCGGAGCTGAGCCCAGTCTTCAGACTGAAGAGGGTTTGTTCATTCTGACCTGTTTTGTTTAAAGTGCTTTATTTTGCATTCAGAGTTTAATCACGACCAGAGGCACACACTGAGCAAGAAATCCCTTTCAAATAATCTACATAATTTTTTGGGGCAGTGTGGGTTCTCACACCATAGGGTTAGCCTGGGCTTTTGGCTGCCAGCGGTATGCACTGCTGGCTACGGGATACTTGGATCCTCAGGGAGGAGGGAGTAGGGGGAATGAGGGGCTGTAAAGACTTCAGTTGTCACAACCCCTTTTTAGCTATTAGGAGATTAAGGCCACAGTTTCCTAACACAAACTGTCTGACCACCTGCCTCAGTGCAGGTCTCCCCCCATACCAAGCTGTGTCTGCTTGCTCCTGTCTTTGCCCGCCACCTACCCGGCACTGCCAGAGCAAAATATTTGCGGTGCCATGAAGCGCCTCAGCCACGGAGATGATTGTGTGTTGTATTTCCAGCACTCTGGCCTGAAGCATTATTAGTTTGAGAAGTGCACCCAAGTCAGCTTGAGTCCAAAGTGGCTCGTTAGTGCCGGGGCAGCCACAGCTGTGCCAGGCGGATGCTGGGCTCTGCACAGCCCTCTGCCTGTCTCTGCCCTCCCATGCTTCAGCTTGCGGGGAGCTCATGGATTCTCCAAAGCCATGCTGGACCCATGCTGTTGGGGCTTGCAAGACCCGTATCTCTGAGGAGCACCTGGCAGTGACGTCCAAGTGGCTGTATGAGGACTTGCCTGGGTCCAGCACAGCAGGCTGGGAGCCAGAGCTGGCACAGCATCCTGCTGACACCCTCAAGAGCCAGCTGGTTGTCCCTGTGCCATGCCCACCAGCCCTGCCAGGACACAGAAGCTAGCTTAGCTGGGATGCGGCTTAATGGTTCTGGCTCCTTGTGGAAGCCATTAAATGGGGAAAAAAGAGTAAGCGCCAGCGTTTGTATAAAGGAAAACCTAAAACTGTGATTATCTGTGGCTCAGAAATCAGACAGCAAACAGGTCCAACCACAGGTGTTTGCTTTTAATATCTTTTAATCTCCTGGGGTCTGCTGCCTGACCTTCTGCCATTTGGGCAGCACTAGGGAGGCCTTTTCTACTTGTCGACCCGAGCAGCTGCCCAGCACCAAGGCAGGCGTGCTGCGAAGGCAGCATGAAGGAAGTCACACTGTCCATTAGGCAACTGGGGACAGCGAGAAGAGATGTGATTCCCTGTGCTGGTTCCTCCACAGCTTCAGAAGTGCCAGAGCAATTCTGGAGCAGTGCCGCTACTCCGTCTCTTGTGCTCACACCGTGTTTTAAAGACAGAATCAAGTCTGGACAGCTGCTGCAGGCTGAGTTCCTCCAGAGGGAGTCAGGTCTCATAGGAGCCAGGCTTTACCTTTATTTTGCGTGGCTGAGGATTGTGTGAGAGGATCAGTTATCCCACGGCAGTAGGAAGAGAGCCATCTAGAAGGCTCAGTAGCATTTCTGGTGAGAAAATATTTTGGTGGAAAAGCAGCCATTCATCTTACAAGTCCAAATGGGCTTGATGCCGTCTGTATAAGGCAGCCCCTGGCCAACAGGTATTTAAAGAAAGGCAGAGTAACCTTCTTTTGAGTACATTTGACATTGGCTCGATCTCCTGTTGCATTTTCCAGGTAGTGTATTAACTGACTCTGTTCCAGAACAGTAGGTATGCGACAATGCTTCAAGCCATGCCTGACCCTTTCCATAAAAAAGTAAGTGCCACCTGGAAGCTGGTTTCCACTGTAGGAGCACGTTCCAGGTGCCTGCCTGTGTTACAGAAGAGTTCAGGGCTGTTGCCTGTTACTGACAAGCACAATTTCTAAAACCCACATGCTTTTCCTGCAGGTCCCCTGAAGTTCGCTACAAACCCGTAGGAGTGAAGAACTGGGTTTGGTGCGGGAACACAGCAGAACAGATAAAGACTGTGAAAGCATGAAATCATGAGTGACAGAGGAGGCTGCTTCTAGCCTTGGGACACCAGAGCAGACATGAATTATTGAAATTATGGCTCTGTTAATCTTTGTGTTGTCAGCCCTTCTATAAACAGTGAGCAGGTGCAAGTCCTGTTGAGTGGGAAAGCCCGCTGGTCAGGGAGTGGGGAAGCTTCTGCTGGGGCTCCAGCCTGCAACTTCAGCTGCATGACCCACATTATTTGTTGGTTCAGACAGAGGGATATTGCTCTTCAAAAGCCCCTGTTGTTTCTTTTAAAACAGGTGACGTCCTTTAATAGTCCATTAATAGTCCATTAGGGTCCCTCAGTACACAATTAGAATAAAGTCACTAAAAGTATACAAGACAGACAAGAATGTTAATAGATGTGCATGGAAGGTTTGCTTGTCTTTCAACTTTTGGGGTTTTTTTTTGCAATTTTTTTGTGTGTAAAGTACTTATCACAGAGTTTGCAAACAACTATGTAACAACTGAAACTCAATCACATTATATAACTTCAGGATGTGCTTTATGGCCTGTCTGTTCTCCTGATAGTATCTGGGGAGGAAAATTCACCATGTGGTAACAATTAAGTATAGGCATTCTGTAATTGTAGAAATTGTTCTGAGGAGAACCCTCTTGCACAGTGTTTTGTCCCTGTATCTAGAATGACAGACAGAATTTTTAAAGTGAATAAATAAATAAATACCTACTTCAAGGCAAGGTAAGGTGACTCTTCCAGGAGCTTGCATTGCTATTTTCCATCTTCAGAGGTCTCTTAGTACAGCTGCAGCTCTGAACATCTACAAAACTGGAGATCTGTGAACTCCAAAGCCACCCTTTGCTGGCAGTTGCAGCGAGATACCTGTTCAACCAACAGTTTTGGCAGATCCTAGGTGAAAATAGGGTAAAAATATTATGAATTAACTTGGACAGAATTTGACTTTGCTTATAAAGCAGTAAGAAAGAATGAATTAGTAGTTAGGATTTTATTTTTGTTTTGGATTTTCTAACAGGTTAAGTCGAGATCTGTAATAGTAGTTGCTGTTTTTTCTGCATCTTCCATCACATTCAGACAAATGAAAAACTGAGTAGAAGAGTTGACCTTTTGATGATATAGTGGCAGGACTACATTCTTACTGCAGAGGGTCCTGAAGTAATAGTATCTTTCACACCTTGAACAGACTTTTCATCTTGGAAACAAGAAGCAGTTATTCCAACTGAAAACATCTAGCAGGTTTTGGGGAAGGCTGGTTGCTGGGAAAAGCCCATTAAGACCACTTCAGAAAAGCCTGGCACAGTTCATATGGCACATATCAGGTTGCTGCCAGTTCAGTCCCTGCTCTTGAAGAAACTTCCTACAGGAAAAACGCTTGGCTCTGTCGCATGCTCAGTCCTTTTTTGTCTACTGAAACTGCTGGAGGAAGACTATGGCCCTGCTTCACAGGAAGAATTTGTTCTCAAAAATGCAGTTGCAAGACTGAGACCTTAGAGGTGGTAATTCATGTATTTTAGTACACTTCCCAAGGCAGACTTTGAATGGTATTACTAAGATGTTTCAGCAGTGCAGTGCACTTGAAGCTGTAAAGCATCAATGTTTAACTCAAAAGGCTCTGCTGTGGTTAGTACTCGTGTTTAATGCAGTAGGGCTTTGTTAATAATGGTTATTTAACTTTTTCCAGATAAATACAATTCTGTTCCACAAGCAAACAATTTTGTAAAAGTTTTTTTCCAGGCCAAGAGGGTGGAAGTGCGTAACTGTTTTGTTTCTGAAGGTGTAAATCTGGTGGTTTTCACCTGTAGTGACTCTGCAGCTATATCGTTGCATTTTTGTCTGCCGAGCATGATTATGTGATTGCAATTCCTATGGAGATAGGGACCTAAATTTTGAAAACAGTGAATGGCAGGAGCAGAAAAATAATGATCAGCTGCTTAAGGGATCAGTGATGACTTCATACTATTAACTCATTTGTTTTCTTAAAAATAAACCTCAAGTCCTGCAAAGCAAAATGTATAGAATTTAATTGTGTCTTTCTTTTTAGACTTTGCCACAACTTAGTTCTCACAGGTGGCATGAGTCTATCTGGATTAGTTTTGCTGCACAAGAAAACAACCCTGACTTTTACCGGGTGGGTGGACAGGAAAAAAAAACCCAACTTTTTGTCAGTCTTTTGTGTTGCAGCAGCTGGATTCATTGCTGCTATGGCAACACACCACATGATGAGGTGTATTAGATTGCTCTGCGCGGAGCACGAGGGGGAAAATGAGCACAGCTCCTTGCTGAAGGTAAAGGTTATACTGGAGTTTCTGCTGGAGAGCTGGGGAAGGTCAAATGCTCCAGTTCCCAGCACATGTTGTGCTCAGCGGAAAGAAGTAGGAGCACGTGGTGATATTAAACTGCAGAACCAGGTAAGGTACAACTGCCTCAATTAACCTGAGATCTTACCCTGCTCGGTGTGGCAGCAGAACTTCCTAGAGAGTTTTACCTTGGTTTTTCCAAGTGGTCTTTTTTAAAGTTACTTTGCTAGTGTGTCAATGTGAATACATTGACAGTGGTTTAAACTGTTCAAGAGACTGTCTTACTGCAGAGGCCAGTCTTACAGATTAGGAGGTGATTGCCTTCAAGTCAATGCAAAAGCATGTGTAGATTCTTGCTGTTGTTTCAGCTTTACTTTAAGGTGTTGAACAAGTTTTGGTTTTGTTACTATCTGCACAGTGGTTCAGAATATCTCTCCTGTCAGTCAGAAACCAGGGCTTTACCTACTTAGTGATTTTTATCATCAGTACTTTTTAATGATCTGCTGTCTTTAACATTTATTGACATTTCTTCCTCCCTCCTGACCAGCTGCATCAAGGTGTCTGAGTCTTCTTGGAAATGAATTTCCATGTAATTTCCTCCTTCACATTTCATGCTGCCTCCTTAAGTCTGGCAGTTTTGTTAATGTAGTTAAGCAAACTTCAGTGCACGTGTAAGGATGGGAAAGTGGATACAGTGCCACAGGATATTATGTATTTTACTCTGTTAACCATTCATCCACATACAGGTAAATAGAAATAACTATTGTCAGCATTGTATTGATCTGTTTATTCAGACCCATATAAAACTTTTAAAAAAGAGTTCTACCCTCTCACGTTCTCTATGCACCATTTTTTTGGTTTTACACATACTTGCATCCATTAGGCGGAGGAAGACAGCAGTACTTTAGAAAGGTGAAAAACTGAGGGACAAAAACAGTAGTGGAGAGCATGCCAGAAATTCACGTTAGATGGTTCAATACTCTGCCTGTTTCCCATGAGAACCTTCCAACATTTTGAATACTTTCTATTACCTGCAACTTAGAACATATTTCTTCCTAACCATCGGCCTCCTGCTCATTTCATGAAATAGTTGCTTTTCTCTCATGACAGTCTAAAAGGTAGTGAAGAGCCTCAGACTTTTGCTCCATAGATGATTCTCCTTACACATATAACAAGAGTCAGAGGCAAAAATTTCTGGTTTTGTCAGAAAGCATAAGACACACAGTATGGATGTGTGTGCAAAGCCAGTCCACGGGAAAAGCTCCAGCATGTTTCGTGGTAGGCAGCTATAAAATACAAGGAAAAAGTGGCCTGGCCTGCTCCTTTTACATGGGGTGTAACAAGGGTGTGCAAATGTGCAGTCTTTCTCTACTGCTTTAAGTAAAAGATTTCCAGCGTCCTTTCACTTTCTCCAGATACATTTATATAGCTGGTGAGGCACTGTTTAAAAGCCCTCATTGCCACTATAGGCAAAAGGGAAGCATTCCTGTGGAAGCTGAGGACTGGTGTGAAGGTCAGCCTTTCACCCCCATTCTCCCCTTTTACTGGCGAGAAGCGACAGCCTGAGTTACGGTATAACTAATCCAAGTCTGAATGGTAGGCAACTTTGCCACAAGCAAAGAGCAAGCGTGCTTTATGCGACACTGTAGGAACTGCATGGTCAGAGCTCAGGTTTAAATGAGGCTCCTCCAGCTGTCATGAGGTGAACTTAACAGAGGTGAAGAAAGAAGCAGCTGCCTGTCTGTAGGCTGCTAGGAGAGAATTTGTGAAATAAAGAAGTGCATAAATGACCAGCCCATTTATGATCGCAGAACAAGACAGATTTGCAAGGAGTTGAGTCGGGATTCTTGAAAACGAGGATTTGGAAAGGGTGGAAATCTTTGAAAGGGAAGATTAGCTGTACAAGGAAAAATTCAAGGAAAGTAGGACCGTGATTTAGCTCAGATTCCACCAGTTCAAACAGAGCAAGAAAAATCCAGATCAAATTATCTGAGCAATCGAAGAAGCTTAATCTGTCTAGATTTAGGGACCTTGTTCAATTGGGTGAATGAGAAATCTAATTCAAACACCCAAGAGCTCTTTGTCACTAATACAGCACATCTATTCCGGCCCAAAGCATAAGGCACCAGGGATGCAAATGATTCACAGCATAGTATCACTAACACATTATCTATCTGACTGTCACAGAGATGCACTAGTGGTGAATTTGTCCAGGGAATTCAAAAATTAAGGAATCTAGATAAAAAGATACAAAGCACCCTCTAATAAGTACTTCCCTCTCCATGAGTTTCATTTGTCTTTGGAATCAGAGCTGTGATAGTTTATCACAAGGAAGGGAGAAAAGGAAGTAAGAGTCTTAGGGGGTTCATTATTAAGCAACAACAACAAAACAAGACAGAAAAAAGTGTCTAGCTAGTCATCTTCTCTAGAGTAGCAAAAAGGTAAGAAGATTATGGAAATATGTTATGGAAAATCATATTGTCAGTGAAGCCTGGTGAACAGAAGGAACACGAGCACTGTCCGAAAAGGTAGTTTCCTTTACCAAAGGGTGTTCCTTTGCATGGTTTCTCTGGGATCATATTAGACTCTACAAATGTTCTTAAAGATGACAATCCTGGTCACAATTTGGTGAAGAATACTGTATTTTCAAGTATCACATTTTGTCCATTTTTAGGATCTGTGAGTATATATGAACCTTGTCCTTGGACTTTTGTTCCACTTACTTTCTACTGCCTCATTAATCCCATTGAATATTTTATAAAATCTTCAAAACAAGTGACAGTGTCTTATATGTCTATAGACTGCACAATGTATTAATACCCAGTGCTAACTGAAACCTCTGAAAGGTTCAGTAAAACAAATAATAATTCTTTATAACATATGGGTGCCTCTTGTACATGGACCAGCTGAAAAAGTCATGGAAGACTGCTAAAATGTACTACTGTACCATCAGAATCATTTCACTGCACGATTTTGCTATTCAGATTTTGCCCAGCATTAAAACTATAACTCAGTAATACTGTCAGGAAATTTATAAAAGAGATCTCATCTGCCCACTCCTACAGATTAAAATCCCCCAATTTATTAATATAATAATCTTTTTACTAGTTTTTGATTCATGGAAAACAGTGGAAAAAGCAAACTGACTCCACTGGAAAGAAAAAAATTATTCCATTGGACTGACATGACTGTGTGTCAGCCTCTGAGAAGAAGGCAATCAAGAAATCTGGTATCTTGATTACTAGGAATCAAAACAGACACAAAATTTTAAGGCTACGTAATATGATGTGTATATGCCTTGTATGCAAATAATAACATAGGCAGAATTCCAATACAGAACAACTTGCAGTGACTAATAGATGTAGGAATATGTGCACCAGTAGGAGCAGGCCAGTCCCTCACTCAGCCGTCAGATGGCTGAGATTTTTTCCTAGGGATAAATATGTACAATGATGATTACAGTAGCAGATGCTAACTCTAGGAGCTTGGGCTCCACATCCAAATGTTCATCTGGCTCAAATCAAAATGGGCAAAAGCATTTCCAAAGGGAGAGCTAACGTCTCCAGGGCCACACCTCAAGATCAAGAGTGGGTGTCTTGACAGCAGTCCAGGGTGTCTTCTTCACATGCAGGAACTGTGCTCTCAGGGCCAGTAATTTCCAAAAGGTCCAGCTACTTAAAGCATTCAACATGAAGAACTAAAGAAATCTGTTCTCTTTGGAAGGAGGTCTGCTGTGAAGTCATCCCAGGAGAAGTCGATTCAGTTCTTCATAGAGCACAAAAGCTTGGGGCGTCAGGACGTTTATCTTGGATGTCTGTAGGGCCAGCTCCAATACCTGTTTCAGCTTTAAGGATGTGCTGAAACAGGTCAAACACACACAACAACTCGTGGAAAATGAGGGTCTCACTCCTGGACTGCCACGGCCACTGAGCAAGGAAGGGAGGCTTGTATATGAATGAGGTATATGAATGCCTCAGGGAGAGATGTAAAGCTGCTACCTGGCCACATTTGCCTGTAGTCAAACTTCCTATAATTCTTCCTCTGAGGAACTTGCCTTCAAATATTGCCAAGACCTAAGTACTCACAGATCACGAGTCTATGCTACAGAATAGTCATGAGATGTCAGAGCTACCCTGCTTTCTGGCTCGTTGCATGTTCTTTTCTGCAGCTGTGAACCATGGAGAACTTCTAAGTTCACTGCAGAGCAAAAGAGTGTTCAGCCTGCTGCTTCCAGTAGCACAGGCTGTTAAGGGAAAAATGCCAAATGCTGCGACACACTGAGGAGAGATCCCCTTTTCCTGCTGGAGCGGTAGAGGTAAAGCCAAAAGAAAAGCTCTCTGAGGTGGGCAAGGTGGGCATATAGTGCAGAGACCCTGAAGCTTAGAGACTCATTTGGAAATACGTGCAGATGATTACTTTCAGGGAGGAATTAACTTCATGTGAAGCAAGGTGAAACCGCTGCTTTTAACTAGCAGCTCAGAACATCTGCTGGCTCTTGGAGATGTTAGGTCTTCGAGCACAAAGGGAGCATAGCTTCTTCCTACACGTTTGTTCCCCAATAAATCTGTGTTGAGATAGTCTCTGGCTCTGAACATCAAAGACTAAAGCTCCTGTCCAGATCGTGTGCTAAGGAAAAGTTCCCCTCCGTGATTCTTCTACCTCCTCTGTCAGCTTCAGGCTATACTAATTAATCTACGACTAGACTCTTCTCCCTCCCTGCCTGTCCCAGGTAACCTAACCCTCATATAAATGCTTTTGTGTGTGCATATACAAACAGATGCACACACAGACACACTTAAAGTGAGTCATGTATGTCATTAGACACAAATTACTGAGTTTGGTTTGAATTACTTTGGTTTTCATGATTTCCGAAGAGAAAAAATGACTGAAGAAAAGATTAAATGCCATGAGCTTTTTTATTAAAGATAAGTGGCCGAAGAAGTGCTATGACATTGGGTCAAAGAGAGTAAACCAGGTGCAAACTGCAAGTCTCCTCTTCCTTTTACTGAGGAGGTAGCCTATTAATCGTGCCAAACTGTGTGCTGATCTTCTGTGATGCTGAAGTAACTCTGTCTGCCTCGGAGGCTGACCATCCCACACTCACTGCCAGCTGCAAACAAAAACTGGACTGAAAGCAACTGGATTTGCAGGGCTGAGAGGCAGTGCCACCTACCTACTAACTGTAATTAAGAATGTTATTTCTCACACATTTATGTCACGAGGTGAAGACTAAAAGCCTGTTAGCTGTCTTCAGTTATGGGTATTTCTGTGTGGAGTGCTGCTTAGAATGAAAAGTGGCAGATTAGACTTTCAAGCACCCTTTGACAACGGCAGCGAAGCTGAGGGTGCACTGAGGAATGCTAATACTGGAAAACTAGGAACATCTTGATTGTTAATTCTGCTGAAGTTAGCAGCGCAAAGCAGGAAAAAAAGGTGGTTTTTTTTCCTTTTCATAACCCCTAGGCTTCATAAATGCATCAAACTTCCTTATTGTCAGTTTGCTCGGGAAATCACTGCTGACATCTCACCTAAAAATTTATTATCATTCCAGTCAGGCTATCTTTCACTTATATTGAAGATTTCTTGGATTTTTACCAGCTTTAAATTATATTGAAAGTAGGCAGATGAACATTTAAACTAAAAGGTTAATTGAAACTGAAATATTGCACTGGCACAGTTAACTTGTTTCAGTTAAAATGTTTATTTTATTAATTGAATATTTACAGAACCAAGGCAAAAAAGTTGTGCATGCGTTTCCACACACAAAAAAAAAAAAAATGTACTTATATTCAAAAGGTAAATAGCTACTAATAACCATTAAAACCAATATTCTGTAATAGTATATTTCAAAAAAAGGGAACATTTTTCTGTAGCGAAAGGCCAAATTTTTTATGGTTTCCTATCAGTTACCAGTTTCGTTTATGATTCTTTAGGATTTATGAGGACACTTCAAAGGTGTCAAGAGAAAGAGCTTACATTGTACAAATGCTTGGGCCAGGAAACACTAGTAAGGTCTTCTGCCTGACAGAGGATGACCAAATATATGATTCTCTTGTCATCTTTGTGAACTTTTTGAGACTGACCAGCAAGATCCTTATGAGGAACAGCTGATAGAGAAATATCTGCTTTTTCTTTTCTCTAATTGGAGAGCAATCAGGCTGTGCTGGTGGCAGGAAAGGGAAACTGGCTCAGTCTGGCTTTCCTGGAAGACACCAGATTTCAGTTAGCTGGCTTTTCTAGGGTGCCTAATTTAACAGCACAGTCAAATTAAGATTATTTTTTTTCCTTTGAAAGAACTGTATTCCTAATCTAGGGGGCAAATTCAACAGCAGTAGTAACATCAAAATTAAACTAATCAGATTATGTCAGTATGAACACAAGTGTTTTTTTAGACAGAACAAGTGCTTGCAGTATGTTCCAAAATAAGGAGTAACACATGTTATTTGGAATATGTTTAAACATTAAAAATGTGCTTTAATTGGATTATTTTAAAGAAGTTTATGTTTGAAAACATCTAAGCTTAATAAAAATGATATTGTGTAATTTCCTATTCAAATAAATGTTATGGCCCTAAATAGCAACACAAATGCATTTTTTTTCAATATCTAATAGATGGACTATTTTAAATTCTACTTTATCGCCTGCATTAGTTTTCTGACAGGATTTCCATCATCAGGCTTTAGGGAATACACTTAAGCACTGAGGTCTTGAAACTATGGTAATTTTTAATCTTTAGCAAGTAACTGGTTAGACCTCATTGGCTTTATGTCATTCAAACCTCTCTTCAGATTTTACTAGGTATTTTGCCCATTATAGCATCTTCCTCAGTTATACAGATGGATATGCTGGGAGAGCATCATACCAAAAGCCACCAGTGTTTGACAAGCGGGAAGGGTGCTTTTATCCCCCAACATGGTTTTGTGAGTTTATGCATCTTAGCGGCACTGCAGGAGAGGGGACAGTAGGTAGCCTCAGGCAGTGAGGTTAGGACGCCTCCTGTTTCGCTGGAAGTGTGGCTGTAGCTCTCTTCAAAGAATATTATCCCACTCTATAACTGACTACCTCAGTTCTGAGCAACTTAAATGTGCTGCCTTGTGTAGCTTGAGAAACAAAACCTAGTCCTTTGCTCTCTAATCAAAAGAGTTACTGTTTGATTTTGATAATGTTTTTTCAGCCTTCATTGTTTTCCTTGCGTAGTACACATACATCGGCAGTACCCAGCAGGTGCAAGGTGCCCACATGCTCCTCTGGTGCACCGCTTCAAACTGACAGACAGAGCTCAGAGGGTTAGTGGCACAGAGTCTAGTTGGAGGTCAGTAACAAGTGGTGTTCCTCAGGGGTCAGTGCTGCGTCCAGTCCTGTTCAATATATTCATCAATGACCTGGATGAAGGGATAGAGCATACCATCAGCAAGTTTGCTGATGACACAAAACTGGGAGGAGTGGCTGACACGCCAGAAGGCTGTGCCACCATACGGCATGACCTGGACAGGCTGGAGAGTTGGGCAGAGAGGAACTTAATGAAATTCAACAAGGGCAAGTGTAGTGTCCTGCACCTGGGGAGGAATAACCCCATGCATCTGTACAGGTTAGGGGCCGACCTCCTGGAGAGCAGCTCTGTGGAAAGGGACCTGGGAGTCCTGGTGGACAACAGGATGACC
>VZSZ01003620.1:187874-222537 GCA_013398815.1 Ibidorhyncha struthersii
AGGAAAGGCTGAGGCACTTGGGTCTTTTTAGTCTAGAGAAAAGAAGACTGAGGGGGGATCTTATCAATACTTATAAATACTTAAAGGGAGACTACCAGGGGGATGGGAGCAGTCTTTTTTCAATGGTGCCCAGTGATAGGACGAGGGGTAATGGGCACAAACTTGAACATAGGAAGTTCCATCTTAACATGAGGAGGAACTTCATTACTTTGAGGGTGGCAGAGCACTGGAACAGGCTGCCCAGAGAGGTGGTGGAGTCTCCCACTCTGGAGACATTCAAAACCCGCCTGGATGCCATCCTGTGCAGCCTGCTGTAGGTGACCCTGCTCTGGCAGGGGGATTGGACGAGATGATCTCCAGAGGTCCCTTCCAACCCTGACCATTCTGTGATTCTGTATGTCTTCTGTTCTGTTTGTCCTATCTTTGGTGGCAAGTTTTTCCTGTTCATGAAGCTGTTCCTGTTCCTGTTCATGTTACCTGTATGACTCTCAGTGAGTGTTGATTATTACAAGCATTGTGCTTGCAATTATTTTTACACTTTGTATAGGGCTAATTGCCGATGTTTTATTCAGAGTTATTAATTGGACTTCACCCACACTCTTTCATATTGTTGCTTTGTGCCTGATAAAACAACCTATTTGGTGTCCTTGGCATTGCTAGAGCCCAGCACTTGCTTGTTGTCTGTTAGGGGTTTTCCCCTGAATCCGAGGAGCTTTCCCTCTGCTAGACCTTTCCCACAATGAAGCCCACATCACTCCTGAAGAGAAGCTGTTCTCAGGAGAGGCTGTGAGCAAAGTGTGTGCCTTGAGCCACCTGCCTCTGGTTTACATGGTTGCCTTGCATGCACTGCTGGCTGCCTGGAGGTAACAGCTTCTCTAGGTGGCCCCACTGGGCACCAAGTGAGTTTTGAGCTCTCGGCCTCACTGGCCTTCCATCCTGATCTGGAAGGTGACCTTTGCAGGTGCTGTGGTCTGTGACACCAGGTCTGGGCTCTTGTCTATAGGGCAGCCTCAGGAAGGCTGTCAAAGGGTTGTAGAGGCGTACCCTAAAAATGCATAATACTTATTTCTGAAGTACCCCTATGTGCTCGTGTGCTAGAGACTTGGAAACTCCTCCTCTAGCTGCTGAGATAATGTGAAATAGGGAAACGTCTGGTTTCTGCACCTTCAACACTGAACAATGATCTTTGGTAAAGAAAATCTGTGATGATGAGAGAAGGTGATGATGGGGGATCGGGAGCACAGAGACAGCTTGCAAAAAGGGAAACCCATTACAGCTGCACCATACGTAAGGAGATGAAACCAGCTCCTGCCATGCCTTCTTTTTCATGTTGCTGCTGGACCTCACTGCTGAGTCTCCTTTTCAGAGTGATTTTATTACAGTGATATGTTAAATGCAGGAAAATGGCGTAATCCTGAGCCATGATTAGAAACTGAAGAAGGAGGATGTTTTAAGCTAGCCATTAGTAGGGTTTTTTCTCCCAGTTGGCAATGTAAACATCTGTAAGTCACATAAATAACCTAAAAAGACTAAAAGCAGAATGAAATAATTATTCATTTTAGGTCAGGTTTTGATTTTTAAGAGCCTAAGTGTAATTATTCTGGCACAAGGGACCTTTTAACGATTTCAAAGCAAACAGAGCTGGCTGCAACAGGAAACCTTGTGCCTTCGAAGCAGCAAGCACACTGGTCCAGGCAAAGTAGTGAGGCAGAGTCCCATGAGCTGGAGCATCACCAGCTTAGACTTGCGCTGGGGCTGGGTGGTTGCAAGCTTGGGTAAGTGTAACACCCTTCCATCTGTCAGGGGAAAAAAGATTATTCACCTCCATTTTCTTTAAATGCCTGGGTTTATGATGAATATACACTAAACCAACTTATTTTACAACAGAAGTGAGAGTTCTAAGTCACAAGCTGAAGAAGAGGATCTTCCTTGCAGGAGAAATTGTGACTCATCACACTCGGCCTGTGTATGGCCAGCAGTGAAGCGTGCTCTTTGCATGGCTTTTTTTTTTCCAGCCTGCTTTCTGCTCCCTCACCGTTACACAAGGGGCACATCTCATCATATTTAACTGAGCTGCATGGAAAGAGAGCAGTGATTTAAAACTACTGAGTCTTGTTTATTTGGAAGGCAGAGTATGTATCAGGTAGGTGCAGAAATAGATCTTGCAGTTCAGAAATAGGTTTTGAATAGCAGAATATCCCAGGCCCTTAAGTTTTGGGTGAAGTTCAAAGAAATCCTTCCAAAAAGCCAATTCAGAATCTGTTCCCATTTGTCTCTCTAAAGCCTAGGAAATAAGAAGGAGTTTAATCAGCAGTTCACCAGTGTAATTAGTATTAGCTCAGAAAATGTTCCTCAGTTTGGGGTGTGACTTGGCAATGTAGAGATCAGCTACGGATCTGAAAATAGTGAGACAAGGAGCAGAAAGTGCTTTTGCTCCCTTTTACTAAGCTTACATCTCTACTTTGAATTCTGACCAAACCCCATGATAATACAAAGTTGTAAATAGAATAAGGACAAAGCTGCAATGATCTCAACAGTTTGGAAAAAAAAAAAAAAAATTAGATTTTCTATTTACCTGAAATGTCCTGCCCTTGTCCATAAAATTGTAATTTCTAATAGAAATAAAATACTCTACACATTGTATTTTAAAATGAGTGCTACCACATGAGACAATATGTCTTCATAATGATATTTCTGATCTTGAGTTAACTGTCAACCCAGGACATGAATATTGTTCAATCATAACTGTTGGAAGGGGGTAGTAATAACCTGAATTCCCATTCCAGTTTCTGAAACTCTGATGTTTTCGGGATGTAATACCAGGGCTCTAAGTTCATTCTACCTGGAAAAATGCTAATCCATCTTCCCTTCCACTACAGCTGCTCTGATGTGAACAGAAAGGTCCCACTGGTGTGCTGGAGGCAAAACAGACTGTGACTCTGCCATCTTCAACACATTCCATCTGGCTTTTGCAGATCCTTGCAAAGGGCAGGACCGCATGAGCTACTGCTAATTAGAGTCCTGTCCCTTTAAATACCTGTTGTATCAGATGAAAAACTGGTACATAAAAAAACACCTTCAGGCCAGGAAGAAGAGTTTAAATGGTTATGCCTGCTTTTTAAAATAACTTTTCTTTTCCCCCAACATGATTTATTGCATAAAAATAGCCAATATTGTAAACCTCTCTCTTCTGCGAGTGTCCCACACAATGTCTGTACCTTTTCATCCTCTCTTTTCTATGTTCACTGTTCGGTAGTTACACTTTTCCTATCAAAATTCTGGACAGCTAAGGGTTAGATTACTTTCATTGGAATCAGTGACTGAAATTATTACATCAAGGTCATTAGGTTAATTTCCCATCTTTGTAAAACAGTATGTAATTTTAAATCCAAAATCATCTAAAGTGGATAAAGATGTGGAAAAAATGAGCTGATATAATGATGCATAAAATCTCCCATCAGTGAGTATTTCACATGTACCATTTAAGAGTGAACAGGATTGTGTTGTTTATAACAAATGCCACGTTTTCATTGAGAATTTTACAGTATTTAGAGAACAGAAGACTGTTGATCCACACATTGCCGTCATTTGTTGCTTATCAATTGTTATTTCTGATGTTGCTGTTTGGTTGTCTTGGCTCCCCCTTGATTATGAATCTGTTTACATTACAATTTAACCTTGCAGCATTCTAATTTTAATGCTGCAACACTACAAAATAGACAAACATGCAGACTAGGCTCTGTTTTAGAAAGATGATGTTTATTTCCACTGCCCAGCTTGATATCTGGGGGGAGAATGAGAACTCTTCATTTGTGAAAGGTAGACACCTAATGGACATCTTACAATACATCCAGAGACAGAGGTATCCTAAATCACAGGTTACTTCTAAGAACACAAGCCATTATGGCTGAAATTAAACATAGGTAAAATCCTGGCAAAATTGACTTTATTGTTACTGAAGTCAATGAAAGTCTTTCCATTGATTTAAGTGGAACTGGGATTAAACTCTTTATTTTATATAGAAGATTAAGAGCTTTTACTTTTTTCACATGCAGACATACGCGCCCTTTCTATTCCCTTTTCTGCTGTAAATGTACTGTGCTGGAAAAGAGACTCTTAAAAGTTCACAACTTTTACGAAAGACAGCATGCCAGCAGAGAAGCATTAATTGGTGCAGGACGAGCACGGCTGGCTATGTCAGCCAGTGCCTTTACTTCCCAAACAGGAAGGTATTTCACTTGACAGGGCTGCAGCCCAAAACTCCAGGTAGATTTCAACAGGCTTCAACTCCCAGTATTAAAAGCAGAAATTTCAGACATATTTACTGAGGCTTTCAAGTTCAGTGCAAGACATTTTCCATAAGACAGTGTGCAGGGTGCATTTGTGAAAGTATATTGTTATAGCAACTTGAAACAATATATTGGATATCAACTCAAGGGAGTAAGTCTGCAGAGAGCTAAGCCATAGCAATACTCAGAGTAAATGGCTTCTGACTTTTAAAAGTGTTTGTTTCCACGGGCAGATGTTAGTTTCGCCCTTTCTCTGTGTGGCTGAAATCTGAGGAGCAGGGACCAGTGTCAGGTATGTCTTGTTCCATGTGTTGATCCTGAGGGAGGTTGCCTGGGGCCCTGCAAGCAATGGAGCAAGTACTATTGCCTTTTACAGTGGACATCCTTAAGGAAGAAGCAGGGCTTGTACCGAGATGCCATCTTTTCAAAATAAAATTTGCAGCATTTGCTCCAGCCAAGAGAAATTTGATACAATGTTTTGCTCCAGTACTCATGGTAACTCTGACCAGGAGCCCTCAAACGCAAATCTCTTAAGTATCTACTCTTCATCTTTTAAGGCAAAACTTTGGCCCAGCCCCTGAAAAAACGTAAATCCTTTATTTCAAAGAGCAAACATTTACTTTCGCACGTGATTACCCGCCTGGAATACAAGAGAACTGCTTACTGAAAAAAAAAAAGAAAGAAATGACATTTTTCTTTTTTAAAGTCACCCTGTATAAAGGGTGAGAATTGTGAGCTAAAGTCCCTTTCTTTCCAAATCTGTATTTTTTCCTCATAAGTATCAGCATAAACTGATGCATATACTGAAGTCTGCATTTGTTGCAGATAGATCCATGACTTCAAGAACAAGTAAAACACTTTATACCAGGACAGAGACAATCCAGATGCTGTGTCTTGCCTGAAAGGACAGGAAATCTGTGTAGAAATCTTTTTCATAGATAGGGATATAGCAGAAAAGATTATGCAGAGTAGCTGTTGCCCACAGCAAGCTTAAAAGGTTTAATCTTAAAAGGTTTTCTATCCTGTATATATTCAGGTGTTATCTGTTTTACTGTCAGTGTTTGCAATACTAGGGAAACAAATATAAAGCAAACTCACTTTTATCCTAATGTAACCAAATGTGTGCAGATGTGATCTCTGTTTGTTGTGCATGAGGAGAATGGGAACATCTTTTCTTTGGACATTTGAGAGAGTCCTGAATTTAGGTTATTTTCTACTCCTTTGCCATATCAAAAACTGAGCAGTCAAGACAAAGATTATGTGATGTGTCTTTTTGATCCTAGCATATATATTATTCAAGTCTGATAAGGTGTGCTTTTTAAAAATTGTTTGTACCTAGCTTTTCTCTTGAAATTTGAAGGGTGAACAAAAAGCATTCACATATGAAGCATTGGATTTGGTGCTCAGTATTCTTCCTCTGCAGAGTAGCTCACAAAAAACTGTTCTAAGATATGAGTTTTTGACTTTGTTCAAGAGTTCGGCTGATGCCATGAACTGTTGCTGGCAGATGCTGCAACCTTAAAATGTTGATTCTCCAACTTTTTATTTCTTAAGTGCATTAGTTAATTATTTTATGTATATAGTTTAACAGTTTTATAAATTTATAACATTACAACATTTTAAGGTTTTTAATGATTTCTAGTCTCCCCCTCAAGATAGTGATACCGTTTCAGTCAGTACATTTTCAGCAGATCATTCAGAAGAAAGAAAATTTAGCTCTTTGTCTCACAACCTGGAGTATTTACCTTATATAGCTAACATGATTTTCAAAAATACATATTGGTTTTCGTCGTACTTCGAGATCGTAGATGAAAATAAAGTTTGAAGGGATCCTGTTACTTTTTTTTTTTTTACCTCATTATTTTGACCTTATTAATGCTGCAGGTTATTTATAGCTCCATGACTGCTATGTTAAAACTTTCGCAGGCAGACTGACTCTATCAGAAACTGTATTTGAAAGACTTCCAGGGTTGCTGCTACTTCGGAGTAGGATTTGCTCCACCCTGGCTTCTCATGGACCCTTTGGGGCTTCTGCTCTGGTAAGCCCTGCTGATGTAGCCAGCTCATATGACTGGCATACAAATGCTTACCTTCAGAAGTGCTACCCTGTCATATTTTTCTACCTCACCCAAATCTCTGTGATGTTGTGTATTAGATGATACAACCTTAAATAGCCTGTTGCTGATACAGTGAGGAATGACTGGCACTTCATACAAACAAATCTCCTGGTGTTGGAGATTGCCAGTGGAAATCCTTTCAGTGCTTCTTCTCAGATGTGGAAAAATGAGGTGTACACAAGGAACACCACGAAAAGGCTTTTCTTTGCCAAATATTTCAACACTTACAGCATGTAAGTCTGTTCCAAGCAAATGTATTTGTCCTCACTGGCTGCTATACAAATAGGATTGAGCAGCAAAATTGTAAATAAAATAAGTAAGTAAAATAAAATTGTAAGCAACGGGAATAAAAGCCTCTCTGGCTCTTTCAAGTCCCCTTTCCGACTCATTTGTGTTGTAAAACCACACTTCTACAGGCTTGCTTAGAACCAGGCCTGCAGCTAAATATTTACCCAATAGATTTTGCTAAATCTGTTTCAATGCCTCTGGAAATGAATTCACACCTTTTAATTCCTACATACCCTTTGTCTCTGGGTATCTGTAGTGAAATGCAGGTATTAGAAGAGCTGAAATAGAGTTGAGATAACTGATAACCTGAGTCAATAGGCAATGCGTGGAGAAGACAGAGTGATCCTTTGTCTCTCCAGGGTTTGGAAATGGAAATTTTCAAGCTGAAAAGACAAGCTGGACCAGGGTATTTCAGGTCCTTCAGGTGATGCTTGAGAAGGATTTTCAGTTGTGTTGTCAGGCTTCCTGCGCCCTCCAGGTCAGCTGCAGCCCTTCCCAAGTTTGATTTCCTGGAGGGAAAGCAATGCACAGTGGGAGAGGTGAAGAGGAAAGGCAAGCTCTTCTGTGGGAAATCAGCAGCGGGACATGGTGACAGCCTGCACAGCTGGGCCTACAACTGGAAGGACACTGTCTTTCTGGAAGTGCCTTGATCAAGGGACAACAAAAAGCCCTGGTCAGCTGAGACAGAGCCTCTCTAAGACCCTCAGCCGTGCAACGGGTTGTAGTCAGTCTGTTTGACGTAACAGGCCAGACACAGGTTGGGAAGAACTAAGGGTTGGCCACTCAGCCCACCAAAAGCTGTATCAGACAATCTCACCATTTTTTCTTGGCTGCTCAGTGTATTATCCTGTGTTAATTCATCTCATTTCTTAGTCCTGCCCCTTTTCTGCATAGACCTGGTTCTGCTGTGCTGAAATGCTTTTGCCTCTCCTGCTGACTTTGCTGCAGCTCTGTCTTGCTCTTGCTCGGGATCCTGCTACACAAGATGCACCTGGTTTCCTGATGCAGAGCCCCACCTCTGACTGTGTATGCCCCTAGACCTGGGCTTGTTATATTCTTGCTTCTCAGGTTTCTGATCCTGAATGGTTTTGACTTGGCTACCTGGCTCTAATTTGGTGCCTAGCTCTTCAAAGCCAATACCTCATAACTGTGCCTTGTGACAGCAGAGCAAGGCTGACTGTTGTTCCTCCTTCCATCAGAAGGATGCCAGACTGTAGGGCATTCACCACATCTCTTGAGAGACGGTCCACAGCCTGATATATCTTTCACTTCAGAGTTCCGCTGTCAAGATCGGACATTTTCTGTGTTTAAATATCATTGCTTTTATTAACCCCTGTGTATCACACCTAATAATTTGCTCCTCAAAACAAACAACAGATAGCTATTTTATTCCCAGCTCAACAGCATTTAACAAAACTGTATAGATTTGATGTAATTTTCTTCCC
The DNA here is from genome assembly GCA_013398815.1 of Ibidorhyncha struthersii. NCBI lineage: Eukaryota > Metazoa > Chordata > Aves > Charadriiformes > Charadriidae > Ibidorhyncha > Ibidorhyncha struthersii. Next base: position 196,014 of record VZSZ01003620.1, read on the forward strand.
AGAAATCAGACCCTCCGGTCTCCACCCTCTGAGTATTTCCCCATCTCTCCTCCTCACTCCTTCTGCTCTGTCACTAGCTTTCAGACAACTTGGTGCCTAAACCAGAATGTAAGTTGAGTGTGGTTGAACCAGAGGCAAACAAAGGGAGAAGGTCTCTTGCTTCCCGCTGTGATGTGGTGCATTTGGTAAGGCAGTCCAAAAATACTCAGAAGAGTGTTAGACATGGTCTCAGAATTAAGCAAATGACACCTGAGTTGCGAATGCACTTATTCTTGTTTTCAAATATCATTAAGCAGCTTACTTCAAATCTGCTTATTACCAGCTTAAACTACTTCAACTTAGGTGCCACTGGACCAATTCGAGGATTGACTCTGTCTCCCTGCAGGGTTCAAATTGGACACAATTTTGTCAAGGCAGTGGTGTGGCACTTCTAACACGGACTTCTCAGTTTCAGTTTCTGTTGTTATCTGAAGCAAAACTGGTCACCACTTTGAAAGTGGTCATTTGGCATATGGTCGGAGCATCACGCTGGTGAGCTGGCTGCTGGCTCAGCAGAGGACTAGTTACATATATACTGAGTGCCTCTGAGGGTGGAAGTGGTCTGTAGCTTCCTGCTGGTCATAATTACCCGAGTAAATGTGCCTCTCACCTGTGACAGTCAGTTCAAGTACATTTACTTGTCAAAATCCAAGCCTATTGAGGTTACTGCCCTCTGAGAGGATTCATGTAATACCCTCGCTCTTGTGGCTCAATTTGCAGTGCCCTTGCAGTAGCCACGAGTACCCCAGCAGCTCTGGCTGGGGTGCAGCCACTGGGCTGCTGTGGTACATGGTTATGGGTAGTCAGTACCTGATACTGAATGTATAGAATCATAGAATCGTTAGAGTTGGGAGGGACCTTAAAGTTCATCTACTTCCAACCCCCCTGCCATAGGCAGGGACACCTTCCACAAGACCAGGTTGCTCAAAGCCCCATCCAACCCGGCCTTGAACACCTCCAGGGATGGGGCATCCACAACTTCTCTGGGCAACCTGTTCCAGTGTCTCACCACCCTCAGAGTAAAGAATTTCTTCCTAATATCTAATCTAAATCTACACTCTTTCAGTTTAAAACCATTACCCCTCATCCTATCACTACACTCCCTGATCAAGAGTCCCTCCTCATCTTTCCTGTAGGCCCCCTTTACGTACTGGCAGGCTGCTATAACGTCTCCCTGGAGCCTTCTCTTCTCCAGGCTGCACAACCCCAACTCTCTCAGCCTGTCATCATAATTCTCTGTATCTGTACAATGTTTTATCTGCTCAGAACCAAAGCATTTCACATAAAAATTAGCTTGTAACAGTTTGCATTGGTACTCTTTCCCAGACTGTATCATGCCTTGCAAGCTGCTGGAGGCCCTAATGCCCCATGCTTTTCTGTAGGGTGTCTCTTTGTTTTCACACTGACCATCCATTCACAGCCAACTCTTCTGTTGGCTGTGAACCTTTCTCATGGTTGATGGCTGCTGTTTTTTGGTGACCGGTCTTTGTAAAATACCTGTGTAACTGTGGTGGATCTTGGAAATGGCACCTTCAGAAGTGGGAGTTTGGTGATTGGGTTTGTTCCATGGAGTGTTTTTGAGGTGGTTCTCCTAGAAATGCTGTGTTGTCTGGTCTTTGAAAAAAACTCCTACTGAATGCAACATAAGGACAGGAAAGCCCTTATTCATTCATTGACTAGTCTCACTGAAGTCCATAGCAGTTCTCTCAGGGTAAAAAACTACCCTGCAGAGGTGAAAATGTTGGCTTGAGACCAGTAATTCCTCCTGGCCATGGGAGACATACAGCATGGAAAGTAGTCATCTTCCGTTATGGCTTTGTGCATGCATTTAAATGTAAACTGTTGGTTTTGTCCTAATGTATGTAGAATAAAAGACCTCAGCAGAAATAGAAGGAAAATTAGACCTTTGCAAAGGAAGGAGGTGTTGAAAAACTGATTTCAGGAAGTTTAGTCTTTGTGCTGCATGACCGTGTCTTGACTGTTTTGGCACCTCTTGAGATCTGTTGTTAGTCACACAAAAGTCATTTTTCCGCAAAAGTTGATGTGCTCTGTGCATCCTAGAGCAATGGTTGCGTAGGAGCGTGTCTTCTGTCTGGACTGCCCCTTAGATGGGTGTTTCCAAGAAGCTATCTACTTCATTTAACATGAAGAAAAACCTCTTTTAACAACTGTTTGGGGATTTCAAAACACATCAGGAATCTTTGGAGCCTTAGCTGCCAGTTTGATAGCTGTGTTTCTTTTGTGCTTTCTTGTGCTCCCCTTGGCTTTCTTCACACTCCCTCCTCGGCATGGGAAAGGTAAATTCAGGACACTCAAATTTCTCCAGATGAAAGTCTGCTTACAAGTATATTTCTACCAGCTGAAATGTTTATGCTGCATTGGAGGGATTTTTATAACCTAAACGTTCTTTCACAATATAATTAATACTGTTTTATTAAGAATGTTCCTCTTCAAGCATATTTTGCATATACAACAGTAACTTGAGTTTAGCAGGGTCCAACCAGTGTTAGAGGTAATGTGCATATCTGAGAGAAAAGAACAGGATCAGTGAATGATATGTAGCAGCCTGTTTCTGCTGTGTCTGTTTACAAGCATCACCAGCCATTATCTTTGCATTCAATATTTCAAGGATTAGCTTTCTGTTCTGGCTTACTGCATGAGACTATTTGCTACATAATTATACTGTATTTCATTTTCTTCTGTACGCTATTGTAATAAAGATATTGCCTAATAAAATAATGTCAGATTTTAATTAGGTTAAAAGTAATTTGGTATATTAGGTTTTTTGAGAAAATAAACTAGCCAACAGTGCATATCAAAATATCCATTTTTTTTGTTTGCCCTTGCTTTCATTTCCTGTTGTCCTTTACCTGTCCTTTACCTTTACCTTTTAATAAGGGTGGAGTTTTTTCTTGAATTGTTTTAAGTTATTACAGCCCTTCACAGCTTTGCGTCTATCATATTGATGTTGTAGTGAGGACATAAGATGGCTGAATTTCTATTTATTAAATGGGTAGTTTTGCAAAAATTCCGGCTCCTAATACATAGCTGCACCTTATTAATCACTGAAATTGATTAACTAGACTAATGTGGAAGGGTATGGTAATATTGTATGAAAGCAGTCCTGCAAGAGGAGGCCTAAATTTGCTGGGAGGCAAAGGCAGAATACATTTGCATCAAAGACAGTTTTGTAACAGAAAAGCTTATGCTAACCTTCTGTGGTGAGATACTTGAGGAATAACCAGTGATGTATGACCTGACATAAAATGCAGTTCTTTTCACAGTTCACTTTTATAAGAGTTTCCTGAATAACATCTCAACATACATCCAAATATGCAGAGGAGAAGGATGAAATGGAGAAAGATTCTTGTGCTTCTTACACCTTTCTCTTTAGTTCTTTAATTTCTTTTGCTTTCCAAGTGACCTCAGTACTCTGTAAACTTCCACATCACATGTGGAGGAGGTATGTCATCTGTTAGATATATCTCTGCACGTAACTAAAGCTTATCTTGTGTTGGAAGATATTCTGACTCCTCCTTGAAGTGCCATTTCCAAGTACATTCCCTTTTATGTACACAATTTGTAGGCTCTCCTTTTCATTAGACATTTATTAAGGGCTAAACAGAAAGACCTTTAAGCCCAGTTCAGCAGTCCATTCCTCTTCAGCTAAGTACTCGGTCAGCACAATGGAATTCAAGCATATGCTTTGAGTCCAGTGTGTGTGTAAAGGCTTTGCAGAATAAGGACAAATTAAAGAAAGCTTTTGTTGAACTGGAGCCCATAGGAGTTTGCCTTTCCTATGTATTCACCATTAGAAGGCTCACAATGTTTGTATTGGCCTGTAGTTTCATGTCACTTAAATTTTTACAAGTTTAGACATCTCATTGCTTGGATTTTTTTCAGCTGTTTCTTCTATTATTACATCGTACTGCCAGCCTACCTATTCTTTTTCTGTTGGATATAATGATTGTGTTGCTGTACTGCTTAGGTGATTATTCACGGGTATGCAGGCAGAGAGTTATGGAATGAGAATGTAGAGACACTGATTTTAACCATTCTGACTTTGGGACAGTTAGTATCTTCACTGAATTTCTTGAAGACTGAACTATTATAGCTAAGGCTGCCAAGTGAAATCATTTTACCAATGCACATGGAACTTTTTTCCCACCGCAGACTTAGAGACTTAGTCGCGTGTCCATCAATGTGATCTGGTACTTGAAAACAGAATTAAAAAGAACAAGCTGGCACCTGCTTTAAAAGAATCTTCAGCTGAATGCAGCCACTAAAATGATCAAGTTGTATCACTTTTATCCAAGCCATCAGGCCACTCACAGAAGGGATATGGCCAGGTAAAAAAAAAGAAAATCTCCCATTTCCTTATTCCCTGACAATAGCTAATTGCTAAAAATGCCTTCTTCAGATATTAATTAGATCAGCCTGTAGGCTGCTCTTACTTGCATTAAGGATCTGATTTCTCTCTGCATGAGATTCATACAGACTCAGTAATCAAAGCTTTTTTGTCTCAGAAGGTATACTTAACCAAAATATGCTCCTAAATTTTGTTAATTTCCATCCTAGTGCCAATCCTCTGTCCTACTGCCCGCTCCCACTGAAACTGAAGACAAATTAACAGCTACCACTATGAAAGAATATATGAGAACAATTTCATCAGTACCTCATCATTCTTTCATTTGTAATTTATTTTCCAGCTTTCCCCCAGTAAGATCTGGAGAGACTTGGATTTCTTTTTTTTTTTTAGCTGTGTTTTTTAGGTATAATTCCAACTACATTTTCATTAATGTATTTGTTATAATATTTCAGAAAATTGGAAAGTGGAAGAGGGCCAAAGGGGTTTATTTCAGGCATAAAGATGAAAAAGTTTAAATTCTTCTTGCTTCTAACTTGAATAATAGAAAACTCTTCTTAACTAATAGGGTTCTTTCAACTTCTGTAAATCAATGGCTGTTCAATTAATTTTGGATGACGAAACTTTTGATCAGGTAAGGTGACAAAATCCAACAGCCTATTAACTAATTTGTTTGACTACCCAACAATACTTAATTTTAGTGAAAGATTTTCACAGTACACGCAAAGGAGTTCAATAATTTCAACTGCCTAGGAATGTATCTTCTCCCACAGCTACCATTTGGTTTATTTAGATGTTTTTATAATTCTAAGGAGATGAAAGTACCTACTGCCCTACAGCAAATAATCATCAAATCCCTGTTTACAAAAACTGACAACTTGTATTATTAAAATTGGCAGAAGATTCCCAACACAATTGTATCACTGACAGCTTACTCAAATGAATTTGAGTTTAATTATGGCAGCACAAGAAGAACTGAAAGATCCGTTTGACTAAGTAGGAGTTTAATTATATGTGAAATCCTGCAACCTCCTTTGTGTCTCTACAATGCCAAATAAAAAGACCTGAGAGAAGACCAGCGTACCAAAGTATCAAGAGTATCAATTACATGCTTCCTGTGATAAAGTCCTTATAACTTTTTATCCCTCTAGTTTCCTTACAGTTTTCCCTATGAATTATTCTTTGCCTAAGTAACTAAAAGTAAAATTGTGAATTTGAGTGTTTAAAGGTGATCAATACTTTACTTATTATGTTTTTAAGAAAAAATAGAAAAAAAACCAAACATAAGTTGAAGAAGAAACTATAGTTTGTGTGAAATCCAGGTCCCTGATGAGGGCATGGCAAAACTCTGTGAACAGATTAACACGTCAGACAAGTAGATTTGGCATTGTATATCATCAGCTTTTCTGTCTGAGTTTTGGGGGTTTCTTCTTTTTCTGGAATATGTTTTGAGTGTAACCAAAAAGAAACGACTGTTAGCGGAGTGTTTTTCTAACTACCCCTCAGCTGAACTAAGGCTGATATGTATATATACAGATATATATATATATAAAAAAGGCAAAATCTTTACCAATACTTCTCATTGTGCATGAGTGTAAAGGAAATCAATATCTGCTTCATTTGTTTTAAAATATTTAATAAAAATTATACAAAATATATTTTTAAAATAGCATTTGATTAGAGCTTTGAAAGGCTGTATTTGCATCTGTTCCAGTTAACTAAAATCAATCTCTACTATTTATCAGAACTGTTTATCAGAAGTGATGGCAATGACGCACTGGAGAAAAGTTTTTTTGGAGCTGACCAAAATGATTTTATTGGATCATTTTATATTCTCAACGGCTGAAAACATATTTGAAGCACTGAATGTTAACTTTCTTTCCGTGTTTCATCCAATGGAGTAGTTTCTTGTAGTGCCAGAAAGTCTGGCTCCAAAAGAGCGTGGTCAGAAAAATAGATCTAAGCAGCTCTTGTAAAACAGTTTGGTAAAGTTTCACATATATATTTTAAGTCTCAAGTATTGGTTTTCTCAAATGTCTTTCATGTCTGAGTAGTAAGATTCTCTGTTATACCAGAGAAGTCCTCCTTTGTGTTGCAGAGAAAAGTTGAAAATTACACTCTACAAGCAGCCATAAAAAGCAGAAAACCAAAGATTTGGGGATATATTTTGGCCTACTTAATAACATTTTGACTTCCTAAGCTTGTTAAGGCCTAGTGCACATGAAAAATTACTCATGTTTCCTTTATTCCCTGAAGCCAAACAGTCACAGCATCCTCTGTTAAAGTTCTGATTCTGTACAGTATTAAATACGAAATTCATCTGGTTTGACTCTCATGTTTTCTATCTTCAGATTGCCCTTTTTTCCTTTAATGATGGACTTCTTCACAATTTGTTTTTTAGACCTCACAGATAAGATTTGGGTGGCATTCAGACTTCCTTGAAGACTGAGTGTTCTAAAAATGAATAGTTGCAGTTGGTGTCTTATTAGGCATTTTTGACAGTATTCTAAGAATATGAAGCTCCCAAAAGGAGAACTGATGAAAAATCTGTTGGAAAATTCTTTCTTAAAAACAAAAGACATTTCACTAAGGGAATAAATCAAGAGAAAATTTCAATTTTTTTGTAACGTTAAAATTGTGAAATAAGACAAAAATAAGAAGAGGCAGACTTGCTGAGGCTCATGTTGCAGATGAACTTAGCAGCAGCTTTTATTTTCCTCCTTCACCGTAAAAAGCTCATCTAGATAAAATACAAACAAGCACTGGAAGTGAAATGCAATTATACCTAGCCTCAGGAAAAAGCACTGAACAATTTTATTATAGTGCCAAAGATTAGTCCTGGAATGTAAAGCTGAGAGAGACCTATTAAGGACCTGCTTCATTAGAAGATGTGGAACAAGACATTCATACGGCACCAATAAATCCATTAAGGGGAAGAGGGCTCTGAAATGGCCTTTCATGATTCTTGTTACTAACTTCAGGCATTGCCGAGGTTGGTGACTTTGCAAATACGGTTTTAGCTAGCACTCTGTGCCTTTTAGCTCTCTATTCTGCAGTCCAAATTCGCTTTGAAATAAGCAGCCATAACTCTGCTCTTGTTAGCTGAGCAGCATCCACCTATTGGGGCTGAATTTGGAGAAAATGGGAGAAGAGGAAAAAATCTACGGAAAATCTTGTCTCTCATATTGCTGTGAATCCTGCATGAACAGCACTCCAAACGTGGCTGTTGACTACAGCTTTTAAGTTCCTCATAAAGTCACTGTAAGCTAGACCCTCACAGGCTCTTTCATTTTCATAAATCAAAATTTCTGATGCTGGTAAATCCTGAAAAGGAATAGCATTTGTTATGTATGGGAGGGCATTTTGATAAAACTGTCCCGAGCAATGGCAGACAAGAAGGCTGTGCAGCTGAAAAATGTTACTGTTTCTGCTCAAAGCTGGGTTTAAATATTGACCAGCTGCATAGAAAATAGCATCTGATTTGTCAACAGCATGAAAAATAGCCACTGAGAGACCAGCGCATTTCTCTGCATCCTAATGCTTCCAATTCTCAGACATACCAAAGCGAATATCTAACATTTGACATTTCATGGAAGAAAAAAAATAGCTGGTTGTATCAGGACTTGAAGATTTCCTCGCTAGGGAAATACAGACTGCTCAGAATAAAGGATGCTTGAGCCTGGTTGGTATTTTCTACCAAACAATGGTACTCTTTCCAAAAGTGATCTGGAGATACTCACTGGTGGTTTTACCAGTCTTCTGGAACAAAACTTCCAGCCAGAAGTTGTATCCCGTAACACTCCCAAGCACTTCAGAGTAACAGCGGGCACGACTGGACAAGACTTGGGCAGAGACAAGCGTTTCTCTTTTTTCCTCTGTGTCTGCTGCCATGGAAAAACCAACTTTTATCCAGCCTGAAAGACTGTCAGGAATGTCACCAGTCAGGATTTGGAGCCTCTTTTGTAAAACGCACGGCTGCGTCACAGCCATCACATGGGACTTGATAAATTTTTCATGCCACAATTAATCTATTTCAGCAGACGATTTTCCTCACTGGCATGCTTCCCACCTCCCCAGGGCACTTCATCCGTCACGGACGAATGGGATGGGGATTTGTGGAAGTGTTAATGGGGTGGCTTTTCTCACAGCCATCAAACTGTGCACGCGCTTATGTCAGGTCGGGATTTTTTTACAGTCTCTGGTAAAGTCTATGAAACTCTCTGGAGGGGATCTCCTTCTCCAGGTATACAGGCAATTATTTCTTTTCATGGTTTTTTTGGAGCTAATGATTTAATTGTGGCAGGCATTGCTTTTACCATGCATAGAGACAGCTCAAGAAATGAAAATATATTAATTACAAGAAGGATGATATAAAACAGGGGTTAATAAAGTATGGTATTTACCCTATAAATACTAGAACAAGAAAAACATTTATGTATGAGAGCGGTTATTACAATACTCATAAATCAAAGCAGCACAACAGCAAAGGAAAGAAAAATGAGGTATTTAGTTCTCACCTTATGTACATTATAGAATCATAGAATCATAGAATCGTTAAGGTCGAAAGGGACCTTTAAGATCATCGAGTCCAACCATTAACCTAACCTGACAAAACCACTTCTAAATATGTGTGTATATATATATATGATAGTCCCTCCCAGATTTTATAAACAAATGAAGTGTATTAAAAAGATAGACCAACTATGCTTCTGATACATGGTAAGCATGAAGAAATTGTAATCAAAAGAGTTCAAATCAAACTAAATTATTTCTTTGTTTATTTTTCCTTCAAGAGCTACTAACATCGTGAAAGTTCAGCTTGAAACACTGGTAGAAACGAAACATTCACAGTATCTTTTTCAGAGGCTGGAAATCTTATGCTTGGAATGATTTCTGCTCTGGAATGTCTGTAATATATTGAAGCCTTAATACCTTGCTAATTGATACCTTACTAATTAGCCCGTGACAAGAATTTCAATTAGATGCACAGTAGGTGTTCTCCCTACCTGCAGTGGAGGAACTGTTTCCTGTGTAGAAAAGTGAAGGGAAAAAGATAGTGGAAGGGATCAATAGAAGACAAACATAACCTAATCCCTACTAGGGGAAAAGTGTACATTAATTAATATTTTTCAAAATCATATCTGATAATTTATTCTGTTTTGTAAAGTACATTAAAGTTCACTTTGTGGTTTTCTCTTTTCCCCCATAGAAGAAATTGTCCTTTTTTTTCTGTGACTTGACACGTTATAAGCAAAATGAGAAATATTGGAATATAACTGTAGTCAGTTATGCTCATGGCCCACCCCAGGGACTGAGCTGAGTGCATCCCAGGCTCAAAGCGTGAGTCTCTGTAATCTGAATTAAAGAGATGAGCTGTGCACCTGTGATCTGGATCAAGGTGAACGTGGCTGAAAAGGGAGATGCCCAACACCCATGACTAATGGGGTTAGTTGAGCCCGGGCTGTACCACATTCTGGAGTTAAAAAGGCATACAAAAAGCTTTTAAGACACAGCTGAGTGAATTCCTATCAATGGCGACTCAAAAATAACAATATTAATGAGCATCATCTATCATTTTTCACCGAAAGGGTTGTCAAACATTGGAACAGGCTACCCAAGGAAGTGGTGGAATTGCCATCCCTGGAGGTATTTAAAAGACAGGTTGACATGGTGCTGAGGGACATGGTTTAGTGGTGGTTTTGGCAGTTTTAGGTTGATGGTTGGACTCGATGATCTTAAAGGTCCCTTCCAACCTAGGCGATTCTATGATTTCTCTTCTATCAGGAAAAGAGGCGAAGGAGGGATAGAAGATATCTATCTGAAAATACTGCCATCAGTAATGTTCTCATTAGCTTAATGGCATATATCCCACTGAGGAGGATTTTAGGATTTTCATTTGCGATAAGGGCTGTTTTAAAATTTGCCAAATATCCAGTGCAGTGAGTCTTAAAAGTATAAATACAAACTTTCTTCCCTCTCCAAAGAACCATGAGTTGTGTGTGTAGAAATATAAAGTTATTTGTCAGGCCTGGTAATCCCCATAAGCCCCAGCAGCGAAAAGGGTGATTCAGTTTCAGTAGATAATGGGACATTCTGAAAAATGATAATCAGGTCCAGGGAACATTTTATATAACAAGATTTAAACATCAGTAAAAGTAAGGGGAGGACGAACTGCACAAAAGGGAAAAACAGTTAATGATTTTTACCCCACTGAAAGGACACTTTAGGAATGGGCTTTCTGAAGGAAGTGGAGAACTTGCTGTACATTTTGCAGTATTTGAAAAATACCATTTTACTTAATTTTGACAGGAAAAAATTCTTCTGCGTGGTGAGTAAGGTCACAGGTGAGTGACGTTTTGGTGGATGCACTGTAGATATTTAAAAGCAATAGCTAAGGAATATTTTTATCTAAGAGACAGTATGAGGGAAGGAAGAATCAGCAATTACTGTGTGACCGGTGATTATTTCATCAATGTTAGAGAACATCGGTGGAATGAAACCAGCAAATTAATAAATGGAGAAAAATCTGTAAGATTCAAGTGTAAGTTGTATCAATAAACTGAAAGAAGATGACGTAATCCTTGTCCCAAAATCAAAATAACCCAATTTCAGTCAGTTAATATGAAGAGTATATAGTCTGAAAACCAATTGCAGATTCTTTGAAAACCAGTTTGTACATTGTGAATAGAGAAGTCAGAGAAAGTTATGGCCTGTGACCCGCTCTACAAATAATAAAAGTTAATCTAAAATTGTATTTGCTCTGAAGTATTCCCTCAACTGCCATGCATGGTAAAAGATACTACCTTTTCAAAGGGCTTTATTAACCCACCTGTCCTATGAGATCTGGTCATTTACCATGGCAAATTTGTCTCCTACTATGAGTTCCATTAGAAACAGAAAGGACTGTGGGGAACTTGAGCTGGGATTAGTGGGATTACATTGTTTTTCATCTTTTATGGACAGAGATTTAAGGCTGATGCCGGTATAAAAGGTATTACTATTTGCTGTCTAATTAGGATTCAGGTTGGCTCTGGTGTATCTTGAGATACAATCTCATTTTGCAGGTAGGTGTTGAGTCTTCCGTGACACCTCTAAGCTAGCGAGACACCAACTACCTCCAGATCAGAGGCTGTGTGGCCACTTCTGTAAAGCACTATGCTGAAAGCTGTTACCTCTGCAGAAAGGCAGGATATATTAGCTCAGACTTAATGCCATGCTACACACATCTGTGTCACTCCTGGCCAAATTAGAGTGTAAGGGTGAACTTGAATATCCCTGCAAACAGGCTGCAGCCATACCCTTTGTCCGCCTCTTAGTGGGACTGCTGCTCACATCACAGAATGTCCACCATAGATAGCACTTTAGCAGAGGCTTTATCAGTACTCTGAGAATTGAATAGGCTACTTGGAAAAGGCAGTTATAATGTACCACCACTTCATTTGAACAGTGCATTTTGGAAGGAAAAAAATCCACACTACAAAACACCTCTTATGTGATTGCCTTTATTTCTCTGAGAAATAAAAGGAAACTGGTTTTCTATCCTGAATCCGTTGGTGATGGTAGACTTCAGCATCCAGTACTTTTGTCCTTGCTTTTATATACATATGTGGGTTTGCCATGGGATACAGTGGAATATTTTGGATTGCAGGACTCTACAGACATCTCCTTTATATCCCAGGTGGTCCGATGTTATTTTACACAGCCTAGTTGAGATAAGGATGTAGATTACAGTGCAGGTCAGAAGCCCTAACCAGACTTGGCAGGGAGGAAAGGATATTGGTTTGCTAGAGTAATTACCCATAGGAAGTGGTGATGCTGACACTGGTTTCATTTTCTGAGTGCTGCTAAAGATGTTTATCTTCACTCTGAAGGCTTTAGTCTTTCATGGTTTGAATGCTGGCTGTGAGGGAAGCTGTCTCTTTTCTCTATGCTCTACCCAACAGTAGCACTCTTCGAAATATTCTGAAGATTTTTATATCTGAGAACTGAAGAAAAATATATTCGTACTTTTACTGGAACTCATTTAATCAGAGACATACTGTCTTGAATTTGAATGAATATTCGGAGTGTGTTTGCTTGAGTAAATAGAGGGTATTATGTTATGGAGTAGAGATTTAGTTGCTGTTGTGTTTTGGGGTTTTTTTGTCTCCTCCACCCAGAATTGGCTAGAAAGGCATTTTCTGAACTATAAAATGATATCCAAATCTTTTATGATTTCTTCTGTCTTACATAATTTAAACTGAAGATTCCTTATTTAAGAGAAGCTAAAATGAATTTCAGAGCTTGTGTTATGTAAGTCAGTTAGTTACATCAAGCAGAAAACCTGAACATTGCCTTTGGGAGAGAGAAGGGGGGAAAACAAATGCTTGAAAGCAGAGTCTAGGGAATGGAGGACAATTTGGGGACCAGCTTCTCTGCAAACCATGCCACAGAGAGGCTGGCAAAAGGCATTGGATACATGTGGAGCACCAGTCAGCCTCAAAGGTTCTCCGGGATCGATTATGGATGCTTATGTACGTATGTTCAGTCTGGGAATAATACTCAGTATTTTCACATGATTTTGTCTTCCAGAATGATTGAAGATTGTGGGAAAAGAGGAAATACCATGGCAGAAAGAAGGCAGCTGTTTGCAGAAATGCGTAAGTACTTCCTAGAAATGTTTCTCTGTGATAGACCAAGCCAGTTGCAATGCAATGTCAGTAAAATTTATGCAAGCTTTCCACCTCAAGTACCTATCTCCATTTCACAAATGGTTTAATGTTGTGAGACCAAAACTACAGGAAAATGGGCTGATTTTACCAAATAACAGAAGAGAGGGATTTTCTACGTTGGATTTTGTGATTGTATTATTTTAATTAGTAGCTTCTTGAGACAAAAATGCTGCAATGAAGAGGGATAAAGGTGTCCAAAAGACTACATCTTTTAGGGGGGTGTCTGTACTGGGCTGACCCCAGCCAGGTGCTAAGCACCCACACAACCACTTGCTTACTTCCCAACGAACCCTCAGCGGGATGGGAGAAAATATAGGGAGAGCAAAAGCAAGAAAGCTCATGGCTTAAGATAAAGACAGTTGATTAAGTGATGGAAAGAGATAAAAAATGACAACAAAAAACAAGTGATACAAAGGTGGTCACTCGCCACCTCCCAGAAGCAGACCAATGTCCAGCCAGCTCCTGAGCAATGTCCCCCCTGGAAGAGAAAACTCCCCAACCCCTTCTTTTCCTACCCCAGTTTTATTGCTGAGCATGACATCATATGGTATGGACTATCCTTTTGGTGAGGTGGGGTCATCTGTCCTTGCTGTCTCCCCTCCCAACCTCTTGCCCACCCCCAACCAACTCTGGGAGGGGACAGAGTAGGACACAGAAAGGCCTGGATGCTGTGCAAGCACTGTTCAGCAACGGCTAAAACATCAGTGTGTTATCAACACTTTTTTAGCCACAGATTTAAAACATAGCACCATGCAGGCTGCTATTAAGAAAGTTAACTCCATCCCAGCCAGACACAGTACAGGGACTCATGTACTACATAGTCCACTTCAGCATATCTTTTATAGTTTCTAGTGCAGCTTTGTGTTTCCTCCAGAACAGTATGTCAGGGGTGTACTATACTAACAATGTTCATACAATTCTCTTGACAGTCATCTCTTACTTCTCTTACAAATAAACCACTGTTTCTCAAGGATGTTCTATTACATATGAAGTTTGAGACTGTTACCCTGTTGCTAGATTTACCTGTCTGTAATTACTAAGCTTCCTATTATTTGGCCCCAACATCGTAAAAAATTACAAAACATCTCCCCCGTCTTCTGCGGGAGACAAAGATGTGCATTACTGGGACTTGAAAAACTATGCACTGACAAGCCAGGTCTGCACTGGTGAATTAAATGTGCTCAGGACTGTTCTTCAGGGGTGAGCCCAGGGGTGATTGAATGCCCTACATCTGTGCTCCTGAGCTCTCCAAATTAAGGACTGCTCATTCATATGACCTGCTGAGAATGCTCTTGTACCATTCCAATGTGTCCACTAGCTCTGTTGTGCCCTGTAATTATTTCAGTATCACAAAAAGCTTGCTGTTGTAACTCGGATATTTCTCTTATTGCTTGGGTACAACATCCTGGACCAGTGGAGGGAGGGATTGTTCTTTGGCCAGAAGCAAAAAAAAAACCAACTAAAACCAAACAAACAAAAAAACAAAAACAACCAAACACAAGCAAAAAGGATGGCGCATTTGCCCATTATCAGAACATACTACACTTTTAATTAAAATTATGGAGAGGACTTGAGCTTATATCAGCTAAAGTCAATAGCACAACTTCTATTAACTTCACTTACTTTGAAATATTCTTAAAACGGAAGATAATTGCTTAAGACTTTTCTGTGAGGATTTGTGGTTTGTTCCCACAGTTCTGAAGGCTATTTTACTGTTGGGTTGTTGTGGAGGAGTTAAGGGGGTACTGGGAAAATTTACAATCAGCAGTTGAGGCGAAGGAGGGATTATTTTCCTATACTGTACACAAGTAGTTATTGTCTACTATTTTTTTCTTTCACATTTTAGTATTTTGATGTGTTGTTTCTGATTTATCTCACACGTGCTTCCTTTTTCTATCCGCCTGTTTCTCTTCCTCCTGCTACTACTACACATGCACACAGAGAACTGGGTTCCAACTAGGTGAAAAGAGGGGAAAACACTAAGCTTTTGTGAAAAACTAAATGTGTTTTAGGCAAAGAAATGTCCAGATTGATAGAAAGTGCTCAATTCTGCATTTTGAGAGTCCCTGAGATTCCTGTGTGTATAAAGGGGGGGCTTCACTGAAACAGAAGCTCGTCCTTCTGTCCTTGCATTCAGGTGCCCTCAGCTGTGTGCAAGCCCACACAGTCCATGTTTAATAAAAAACGTGCTCTGCACACCGCACATGCTGTGGATTGTGTGAAGCTTCTTAACATTATAACAAACATAAGCTTCTGGTAAAAAATTAAACTCCACAATCTGCCAATGTTAGATGAAGAAAACTCATAATATAGAAGACTTTGACCGTGTTTTAGGTTCTTGCAGTCACATCGTGCTTTCAGAAAGTGGGTCATGTTCCAGATTACACAAGACAGAAAAAAAATAATAAATCCAAGCTTTCCTGCCTTTTTAAGTAGGAAACTTGTTCTGAACAAGGGATAGATGGATTTGACTCTCACTTTAGGTTTGGGCCACTGCGTGATTTTCCCTGTATTTAAAGAAGTTTACTTTGACTTTTTTGTTTCCATTCCTTCAGGAGAGGCATCTTTCTAGTTCCAAATTACAAACCTTTGTGAATTAGTGTCATAATCAATACCATCTTCTGTAGAGTCCTGTGGTTAAAGCTTAAATTGCATCTTATTTCTCAAAATGCACCATTGGACGTCAAATCACTAGGCTACCCTTTGTCTTACCTGACATGCTCAGTTATATCCAGACTGATGAAGAGAGTTGAAAATTTACATCACCGTTGTGCTGCCACTACATATTATGCAGCAAGAAAACAGCAGCCAAAGCTTGCAATGTTTCCGTTTATTATTTTGCAAACTGCAGACAGTGTTCCATGAGATGAGATGAGCGTATTCAAAGGAAACAGAGCAAAACATTGCCAGCGGGCAAAAGGAAGGAGAGGCCACTGGCAGTCCTGTAGGCAAGTTACAAACTCACAGTCTCATTTGCTGTGCTCAGTCCCGCACATCTTTCCACTTGTTTTTCAGGACTCTCCCTGTAAGCGAGGTCACTTTTCTACAGAAGTCATTTGACAAATAGATCTCTGACTGCAGCAAAATGTGAATCATTATAAAATTAAATTGTCTGTTCCAGGGATTTATCAGCAAAAAATGAATACTCCCAAAATAATATCAGAATAATACCATCCACTGTGTGTGTAAATTGTAAAGAAAAAAAAGCAACATTATGGCCTACGAATTTGTTTATTTAGGATTAATACTGCAACCTAGGAAGCTCAGTGAGCCAGAGTCTCACTTTGCTTAGAATCTTTACACCTTCTTAAAAGGCTGAAGTTTTATAAAGGAGCACTGGAAGCTTCTATCACTAGCTTTTGCTAAAGTTAAGAGGGAAAAAATGAAATTAATTTTACTCATTGGTCCTATTAAAAAAGAAAAGACTTAGTGTTACAAGCATTATCCTCCCCTTTACCAGTAAAGAAGTTTTCCAAAAGTTGTCAATGAGATACTAAATGGAGAAAAGAAAAACCTCTGTAATGTAACAATAAAGCATATGATGAAAAAAATAAAAAAACTTTCCAGACCTGATGTTAAGTAGTTAAGGGTAGCTTCTCCCAGGAGCAGATGGTATTAAGACAGCCAACTGGCAAAAGGGGGTATCTGGGAGCCGTGGAAAAATGGTGTGGGAGAATCCGATCAGGAAAAGAGCAGAGTTTGGGGAGAGGGGAGAGTATCATCCTCATTTTCATCTCGCAGGTCAGAGCACATTTTAAAATCTGGGTCCAAAGTATGGCAGATTATTTAAGAAAGTGTGGATGAACGATGTCGATGTGGCCGTATGTACAACAATGCAGCTGAGTGACCAATGTAATAATGTCAAGATTAATCTTAAAGAAAGCGTTTGGGAAGCATGTGTGAAAGCAGAATAGCGCTGTATTCCACTCCACTTCTTTTACAGCCTGATTGTACCTTGTGTGGATGTGTTTCATGAAGACAGTTTCTTAAGAAACTGTGGGTTTTTTTAACTTGGTGCCTTGCTTAACTGAATAGAACAGGTTTTACTCCTGTTACAGGGCCAATCACAGTGAAAAAGCAAATATGCAAAAATTTAATTGAACATGTTTCTGTGAAATGTGTGGTACAATTAATAAGCCTTCTTGTATTTCGTAGGCCATATTGTAGCTATGAGGCAACACTTCTTTACGTAAGACATACCAGCCAAGGAGGAGAAAGATGGAAATCACAATCTCCTCATCTACTTTTTGAGGGTTTGGGGAAGTGTTAGGAGTGGTACACAGCAGCAGGAGGCCTAAAGACACTGCCAGGTTCTGCCCCCATCCCGGTCTCTCTCTGCTGTGCTTGTATGGGAAGTACCTCCCGGTCAGTTTATACCCATCTCCTGGACAGCTGCTTTGGAAATGTTGCCAGATCTTTAAGTTGGAGCAGCCAGGGCCAAGCTACATGCGAAGCAGAGAGCTGACACTTTGAGGTCTCTGTTGCAGAGGACATACCTCCACAAAATGGAGAAAGGCCTCACAGGCTCTGCATTATTTTTACCCCGTTCTGCAGACTGCTGTCAGTCTTTTCATTATGGTCTGGTATTGTTTCTAATTTCGTTTGCTGGCAATACCTTGTTCTAATCTGGCATGTCAGCCAAAGATATTTGTTATGAGCTCTGTTGCTAAATATTAAAATTAGATGGAGGTTTCTCCTGCTGTTGAAGCCTGGCCAGTGTGTCTTTTAGCCTGCAGCTTGACCAGATTGTTCTTCAAAGTGACAGACACAATGGGCTGACTATTTTTTGCCTTCCTTCATAAAAGTCTTTTAACACTGTAGCTCCTGCCATTCCCCTTCTTTCTCATCACCCCTCTCTACTCTCCCTGCAAAGAAGATAGCCTTGAAAATTATTATAGAGAGTCAGCTCACATCTGCTCTTTGTTCTCTGGCTTCCCTGCTAGCAAAGATACACGCAGGTCATATGCCATACAAATGTCGCTGTTATTCTCTTCCACTAGGGGCTCAAGATCTGGATCGCATTCGTTTGTCCACCTACCGAACAGCATGCAAGCTTAGATTTGTTCAGAAGAAATGCAACTGTAAGTATGTCAGCACTTCTTTTTTATCCCAGGGTTATTAGTTTTCCTGTGCACTCCCGAGTCTGTCCTTCAGATCAGTCACAAATGGGAACTGTTTCATTCAGCATTGCAAAGGACACTAATCAGAGTGCTTGGGCAGATTTTAAATATTAACCTGTTTATATAAGGAACTTGTCTCAAACATGCTGTTGATTCAGTCATAGAAGGGTTGGGTCGTGATGAAGGCCACAGCTTCATTTAGTAAGTATGTTAACTACATTCTCCAGTTTTCTTGTAAAATAACATTTGGGGGTTCCAGCAAGATCCTGCAAATTAAATGCTTTGTTAGCAACTCTGTGGAGAAGAAACGGTCCTCATCTATTTGGGGTGCAGCTAAGTAAGTGCAATGTCAGTCATCCCCCTTTGTTCCAGAAGGACAGCTACAGACATAGAACCATAGAATCATGCAGGTTGGAAGGGACCTTTAAGATCATCGAGTCTCTGCATGGCTCTCTTCCTCCATCTAGGCTTCATTCTTGAGAAGTTTCCCACTTGATTATTGACTTTTTTAATGTTTCTTCCGAGATTCAGTGTTTCTTCCTTTACAGCTGCAGTGTCTATTGGCACAGTCATGTGCTGTGAACTTTAAAGGGGAAATACATATAAAATCTGTTATGGAGTGTATCCTTTCTTCTCCATCCAAAATAGTATGCAAATACTGAGAATGGCAGGTCTTGGTTTATGCATTTTACGGGACCTTTCCACACCAAGTAAAAAAAAATCCTAACCAGAGGAACTCTTGTCAGCAGTAGCAGTAGGGAGAGGACTAACGCAGAGAAAACAAGTTTTTTTAGTCTTCATATCTAAACTAGAATGACAGCCTGGCTACGCTTGTGCTATGCACACTGGTAAGTATGTTAAGAAATGCTTACTGTGGATAGAAATTAACTGCCCAGGAAGGAGTTTCCAGTTTTCAGGCTACATCTATCTGCGTTACAGAAATGTTTAGCTTATGCTGTCCAAACATACTGGAGAGGCCAAGTTGTGGCGGAAGAGACTTTGAGGAGTATTTATTGGGTTATTAGCTACGGAGCTTGTCATTCAATCACTTCGGCAGCACATTGCTCATGTTTTTAATATGTGTTTAGCTGAACTATGAATTGAAGGATTAGTATACCATTATAATCAGGCTGCCAGACACAAAACCCACGAAGGGTTTAGTACCTGCCCAGCAGCTGGCTTCTCCCATTCAGGAGGAAATGCGTTGAAAGACACTATTATGTTGTATTCAGTTGTTTATTTTAATTCTTTAAATTTTATGTTTAAGAGGATGAAATTTTCACTTCATTTTCATGGTAACAGAGTAAAATAGGCTGAGGTGACAAAAGTATCCAATTAAGTTGGCAGTGATAGCAAAGTAGTAACACTAATTGCTTTGGTAACTGTATACAAAGCAAATGAAAAACCTTAAGGATGCAATAGCCTCATTGTTGGGAGTGGCTGGCTGGCTAAAAATATTGGTTGTTAATCTTAACTTTGTTCCTCTTATTTAACTGCGATCTGCTTTTGTGGAACTATTGCTTCTTTTCATAGGGAACTAACACACATGCCCTTCAGTTTGCCACCTTGTGCCAAGTGGCTCGTGGACAGTGCTTGCCTTCTGGTTGCCATTGATAACCTAGGAGAAGTGCTTTGCTGATCTTGTATCAAGAGTTATACTGTATCAACCTCTTCTNGCAATTTAAGGATTAATACTCATTGCTCTGGAATAGGCTGAATTGTGTGTCTTTTCACTGTCAAGTATAGCTTTCTTCTGATTGTTTCTGTTAGACTGCTGCTCTCCCAGGTGGCTTTCTCATATCAGTGGGAAAAGAAGTCATTCATTCACCTGATACGATTTCAAGCAATGGCTGTCCAAGGCAGAGCTGCTAAACATAGAGCCACTGAACTGAGCACTGCCCTGAAATCGTTAATATCAGACTTCTGGCTCATGTCAGCTACTCTTTTTATTATTTTTTTTCCTACAGAAGTTGCACCACCTCCAGTAGGTTCAGGAGAGAAAAAAAACACATGGGGAAAAAAACTCTTTACTGCATCTGAGCTGTTTCATTTAGGGGAGAAAATAAAAAGATCAAAGGCAGTTCTGCTCCACTCCCAGTGCATAGCACCTCCTGTCACTCAAGCCATCCTTGTCTTCTTTCAGCTGTGCTCTCATGCCCTGCCCTGTCACACCAGCCCAGACTTACTAGGAAAAAATTGCTTGGAAAGAGTGTATTTAAGGGGTTCTTTTAAAGAGCTAATTTAATAAATTGCCGGGAGCTGCTCTTGGCTACAGGCTGAAGGTGTATGAGGATGGAAGCAGAGAGCTGCTTTGAGTGCCAGAAGTGGCTGTTCCAAGGAATGCAGAGCACAGATTTTATTAACACTATCTTTTTTAACCAAAGGTGGCCATTAGCATAGGCAGTCATGGGATATCATTTAAGAGGCAGCTATGTTTATCAGAAACAATGCACGGTTTGTTTCTGCTGTCTTTAAGGCAGACACAGGTTCATTTTCTGGCCTCCCTTTGTGAATTCTTCTCTCAACACAAAGGGGTGTTTTGCTGAAACCTTCTGGATGGGTTTTACTGGTGAAGTAGGCAGTGTGCAATGGGCAAAGGTGCCTTCATGTTCTAAGAGCCATTCTCTCTTGCAGCATTTCTCCTTAAACTAGTTACACTATCTGGCCAAAGATTATAGAGGAGGTTTACCACCATGTACCAGAATACCACCACGTATGTTGCACTTTGAGTACTAACACTGTCAATCAAATTATTTTCTCCATGGAATTACTTCATTTTCACAGGACAAAGACTACTTTAAAGATATTTAGCAAACAGTCTTCAAAATTGCAAATAGGTGTCTTTCTGATAACTCTATAAAACTTTAGGAAAACCACTATGCATGTAAAAAGTATTTCTTTTATAAAAATCTCTCTGAGCATTTAAACCAACAGACAGTTTAAATAAAATCGGCAAAGTGAGAAAAATCAATATCAGTCATAGCAATTATTTGTCAAACAGGATGGAGTTGAATCCAGTCCAGCCTCATTCTTCAGAGAAGCAAGAAATTCTTCTTAAGAACTCAGAAACTGATAAGCAGATAAATTTGAAAAGGCTGCAATATTATCTTTCAAAGAAAAATTTCTTCAAATTTAAGCATTCCTCTTTGCCTATGTTAATGCTACAAATAAATAACAATAACATTTAAAATTATTGTTGGCACACCTCTGAATCTGCTAAGTACCCAAACATGGGATGCAACATGTGACAAAAAAGCAAGAGACACACAAAATTCTAAATGCAGGAATCCTAAAAGCTGGGAAACTTTGTTAGTGCAGCATGAATATAAACTTACTTTACGCTTCTGTATTTCTGCTGCCAAGTTCTAAAATTGGAAGTAATGAAACGAGAAACTCGCTAGGTAATGTGATTACCTTTGAGGATGTGGTGGGTATAGAAGGAGACGATTGCAAGCTATTTGCTTGTTACTTTGCAGAACTCCTGTAGCAATAGACCTGTTGCAATAGTAATAGTTCTCTTAGTCATAAATTCTAACACAAGATGTAGATACCTTTTCTGTAAAAAAATCAAAAATAAAAAAAATACTGAAGAAGTCTTGAGAAGATCTTGAGATTTGGTCATATATAATTCCAAATGAATGACAGGAGTCTTGGCCAGATGGACCCTGGAGAAAACACTGCTCGTGCTTACAGCATCTTCAGATCTCAGAACGTAAAGCAGGAGTGTGCGAGCTGACTGTGGCTGCTCTGGTGGATCATGGTGTTGGATATAGTCTTGGAAATAGCAGCACCCTAATCATTTGAGGTTAAATTTCATTATTTGGGATAATAAAAGCAGATAGGGAGCAGGTGCAGAAACCTGATCAAACATGCTACATGTTCATTCTGGTCTGTACTGTACAAAATGTACAAAACGCGAATAGCTGACTTCTTCATCATCTACATTTTCTAAATATGTTTTGAAGGTGGCCCTAAATAGTTCACACTGTAAAAATCAAGGAGCGAGATGGAAAAACTACAGGTGAGCACTGTGAGATCTGCAACAGTTGCAGAACTTGAAAACCATGCAAACCAGTGTTGCTCTGACAAAGTCAAACATTAGGGTATTGTCCTTCACTCCTACCTCCAGTGCATCGGAGCAGGTTTTGGATCATCCCGTACACATTCTCACCATACAGACTCCCACTCACCAGGAAAGTGCCATATTGACAAGGTTGATTTACAGCTGTTCATCCATAGCATTCAGACACAGAATCGCAATAGGCTTATCCAAAACAAGGCATGAAAGACCAATGACAGCAGTTGCGCACATCTCAACACTCACCAATATTCAGAAACTGCCAAAAAACACAACTTGTAGTTATCCCCAGTGATCATTGTGCATTTGGTTTATTTTAATATTTGGTTTTTGGTGAATTTATTAAAACCTAATTGTTTATACTGAAAAACAAGCTGAGATGAAATATCGTGTTCACATGCAAATTCCCTCTGGGCTACAGTGGCAGCAGCAGTAGAACATAACAACATATTGTAATCAAAACCATTATACAGTTAAACATCACTCACTAATACAGAACTGTACAGCTGGAAAAATTGCTGTCCTTGATGAACTTTCCTGAATGTGTTGTGAGATTATTCTATGACTCTGGCTGCAAAAAGCAGATTTTGCTGATTTCCCTAGATCGGAATAAATCATTGGCAGTTGAAAGCTTCAATCCAAAGCCATGCCAGTGATAGTAATAGGGGGCTTAATTAATGCAGACAAAAAGAGATCTTGTTTCTCTGGCATTTTAATGCCAGCACCTTAGGGTTTCAGTGTCTTTGTTTCTCCCTTCAATATTCTTCTGCGTGACTGATTTTTTTCCTTTTTTTGCATTGTTTTATCTTAACCAAGTTGTGGTACAGGTGATTCCACATAGGGAGCACAGCTGCCGTGATTGTGACGGAGACCTTGTGAACATCCAGGGCAGTCACTTCCACCTCCACCCTGCTCTTCCTCCTACATCTTCTGGGCTTAAACAGTCACAGCTCAGGCATGTAGGCATGTCAGCTTAATTTCCATACATGCTCTTGGGTGCCTCTCTGATCTGATCTGCCTTTTTACATTTGTTTTAAGTTAGAGTAATTTCTCACCCTGCTGAAATGTAATAATTTCCCACTGAAACTGAATGACAGTTACTGTAAACACACTCTTTCTGGATGCTTTTCTTAAAGCTTTTTTTCCGTCTGTACTCTTATACCTCCTGTAACACTACAGCAAGCTGCTGAAACTGGTTTTGTCCTAGAAACTGACAATTTGGGTATCAAATTATCTGAGATCAGCCTGTGTGAGCTACTGACCCCTGTCAGGATGGCAAGCACTTTTTAAAAATTATTTGATTAAATATAAATAAAATTACTCAGATTTGGATCTGGGTTTTTTTTTCTGTACTGGGCTGACACTAAAAATACTATTTATCCCATCCCATTCAACATGCCATTCACCACAAAATGAAAAGTCATGGTATCTGGTACTTGTAGTAAAAGGAAAGGCTATGAAAGTCTTGATTTCACACTGGAAATGGTGCTGTGACCTTTGTGTCATCCAGTGGCTGAGGAAGTCAACAAGAGATCCAGGTTGAACTTTCTCTTCTGCATGACAAAATATGCGCAGATCTTACATATCCAAAAAAGTTCCCTAAACACAAAGCTGGAGTATATACAGAAGTGTTCCAGTCTGTCCTGTTGATGCTTAACCACCAAATATTTATATGTTAATTGATTTAGGAACTGACAACTGATTCTCTTTACTTAAATGAGACCTCTTGCCACCATAGTATAAAGCCATTCTTTCTTTGACTCAGCGAGTATTTATTTTCTCTGAAGTGACATGGAGTGCAGAAGAAATGCTTGATGGTGGTATCCTCATTGTGCAAGAATCCCATGAAGATCCCTGCCGTGGCAGGAGTAATTCATTCTCAATATCCTGCCTTTTACTTCTCAAGGACTGTATAGCCTGTGCAATTTTGTGCTTGCCCCTCATCCTTTTTATTTCAGGCTGACCATCAGAAACAGAGCCACCAAATTATCATGATTACAGAATTGTTTAGATTAAATAACTTAATCCTCATCACTGCAGGTTTCCATGGTTAGTGCTCTGTTCTCATTGTTGTTTTTTGTCATGTTTTTCATTCCATCTTGGAAATAATAAAGCACAAGATAGATTCAGGCTGCGTCACAGAGCAATCAAACTGAATGACAAGCGATGTTGCCTACTCGAGAAGTGCAAAAGGTCTGCTTGGCTGCAATTTGAAACATTATTTCCTGGGAAAACAATCTGCCTCTTGAATTTGTGATCATGGCATTCTCATATTCTTTTAAATCCTCAGTGGTTGGTCTTCTAATGAAATTTGCTTTAAAATACCATAATTTGGGAAAAAAACGCACATTTTTAGTTCTTAGTTTTGTTCTTCTTTGTCGACCATCTTGGATACTCTATGATCAGATTATTACTACTATTATTATATAAATATAAAGGCTGAAAATATGAGTTGTGTTCTTTGTTTTCTATTTTAACAAAAGCTGAGACCTCTAGTCATTCACATGTCTCCAAGAGATACAGCTTTAAAAAAAGAAAGAGCACTGTATATTACAAGAGTCATGATACCATTGTGTAAGTTACTAATTTGGGTATCCTGCAGTACTTGAATAACAGAAAGAAAGATGAGTTAATGATTTTAAAAACTTTTTTGTTCCTTTGTCTTTACCAGCGACATAGAGACTAAACGCTCCTGTAACTGCTAGTACCGTTCCATATGGGTTTCCAGGCAACTATGGGGAAAGGACGCATATATTATACATTCTGCATTATGCATCAATTATTTAATCAAAAGTTCAAAATGGCTTGATTTAGCGTGTTCCCTGCAGACGGATCCTTCATAAGGATTTTAGTCTGTAAGTGTTCACTCACAGCACAATAACCTGAAAATGGGTTCAGATTTTCTTTTCCTTTTAACTGTAAAAGTTTATTAATATACTTGACAGATCATAATAGCTGTTAGAGAGCTGACATATAACCTGTATATCTGGGATGTCCACTGAGGGACTACTACCCAGCCTTTTCTTCAATGTTAGCACGAAGTGGACTGTTATTACCTAAAGGGGTTGTGGTATCTCAGATGTCCCTGAGTATTTGCGCTTGAAGGCTGCTACTGCAAGTTTGTCTCGTACAAGATTGATACAAGAACTATCAGTGGATGTTTGGAATTCATTTTAATATCAAAAAGAGTGAACCAAGCAAGGATATATATCTTAAACTCTCACATTTTCTTTTGCTTAGCGATTGATTTTTCAAACATACCCATGATTCCAAGTGGCTCCTGTTAAAAAGTGAGTTGCAGAAGTCTGTCAGCTAATATTATTTTGCCCTTTACAGAAAAAGATGACCAAATTGGCTTCCTTTGAGTCAGAAGTTGACAGGCACACAGATTAGGCCACGTCCCAAGTATACCTACATGCTGCCCTCTGCTACACAGGTGGCTCAGCCCTGCCTTGATGCAGACAGCTTTTGCAATTGGATCGTAGCTGAAAATCTCTTCTTACTGACTTCCTGAACTCTGCTAAAACTGCCATTCACTGTGCTATTTCTGATGGCTTTCCTCATGCACATTTAAGGTTGGACAGTCTGTTCAGTTCCCCACTGATGTCTCTGAACATCTGCTACCGGTAACAGGCATCAGTCACCTTTGTCTGGCAGGCTTTGGATTAGTTACCCAAAACCAGAAAGTTTGTGCATCTTCTTTCGCATCGGTCCTCTTAATGCACACTTCAGACAAAATAAAATAAATTATTATTAGCTTAGTACTCTTCTAGACAGTCTAAAAAGTGCAAAATATATGCAGACATACAGTCTCATGCAAACAAACTGATATCTTGGTGATAACAGGATCAGTGTATCTTCTGCTTCTTGACTTGGGAGCTTTTTCTTTCACCCTGTTGTTTTTCCCCTCAAACTGTAACTGTGTTTTTAAGTCTCCTCCATCATTTCCCTGTCCCTTCTTCAGCTTCTTGTTATTAGTTGCAGCATTTGCTTTATCTCTGACTTCTCTGCAACCCTCCTTCTCTTGGCTGCTCTCTCCTTTCCTGTTATCCTCTTGGCTCCAAGCACCTTTCTTCAGGCAAACCCTTTCTTACACTTGAGCCTTTGTTCCCTTTCCCTGGGCTGTTCTGGTCTGTCCTGTTTGGGTATTTTCCTGGGCCTGTCCTGATGTCACACTAGCACCTCCATAATATGCCAAGGGGCATTAAGC
>VZSZ01003620.1:222559-232930 GCA_013398815.1 Ibidorhyncha struthersii
TGGGGGGTGGGGGAGCAGATATCTTTGGAGCAGATATCAGTGAGTTTGGTGATCATGGTCCTTTGTTCCTAGGGAGCTTCAGTCCATCTTCTTGAACCAGCCTTGCCTCCATTCTGGACTCAAAGCACTAAGTCTTGAGGAGTCATACATGAGCTCAGTCCATATGTGCTTTCTGTAGAGAGTAATGGACTGTTTTGATGTCCTTGCAGAAAATTGTTTTCCTAAGAAGCTGCAGCATTTTGCCCTATCTGTGTGCTGTAGCGTTGCATTCAAAGTGTCCTTCTCCAGTGCATCTGCTGAGTTGGGATTTTTGCTGAGGATCTTTTGCCTTTTTCTGTTTTTGATGCTTCATTCAGCTCTGGAGAATGAGTAGGGACTACGCAGCTTTCCGCCACCTTAACCGCACAGTCTGCACCATCATCCTGCCTAAACAGTGATCTCTGCTGCAACCTCCCATAGATGGTCTGAACTGTCTCCAGCCTTTTCTTTTTCCCTTTCAGTATCCGTCTCCAGTAACTTTTACAAATAAAACTGTTGTGGAGCTGTTATTTACAAATAAAACAGCATGCTAAGCTGTCCATGTTCTCAGCAATTATGGGCTTCTTCAGGGTGAAAACAGCAAATAGTCCACAGAAGGACGGTCAGGGTGTGGGGCCTGACATAATTTTTAGCATAATTCCCTCCTTCTCTAATTCCCAAAGAGTGTATCTTTCCATGTTCATTTGTTTTCAGTTACATCAAAAGTCAGTCTGTGTGCCTCTAACAATATAGATCAACTTCCTAACACCCAGAATTTTCAAGGAGAAGCTTTAGCTTAACTGTTATCTCACATTTTTATCCCCCAGCTGCACCTAGGATTATTTTCTGTAAGTCTCAGTGGAAGATTTCATACAGCATGTATCTGGTATGGTAGGACAAATTGTAAGAACAGATGAAGTTTACCGTAAAAATAATGTCCTGCTTTTATAACTGTGAAGGGACCTCACAATATAATGTCCTCAGTGTGCATTGTTATTAATACAGTTCTGGGACTCTACACAATGAACGTTCAGCTTCCTGGCCTTAATGTTTGTGATATACAATGGCTTTATAAAGACAGTTTTCCTCGTGCTGAATTAAGGCATTTCTAGGCTAAATTCAGACTGAATTATATCTGTGATATTGTTGTTGGCCTCAATGGATTTCTAGCACGGTATTTGCGAGCAGTCTTTGGCCCTTTACTGTGCAAAATGTGAGCTGTTTCTAGGAGGAGTTCTGTCTATGCTCAGCCTTTTCTTTGGTCTATGTGGATGGATAGATGGATGTCTCCTTTCCTGACAGAAAGTAAATTGAAAGTAACTCTGTTGAACTTGCTGACATTACTATGGCACGAAGGAAGGAATGAATCTGTCTCTCGAAGTATATTGTTTGTGGAGGTTGAACTCAATTTCTGATAAATGAAGCCGACACTAGTATCATACTGCATCTCTTGTAAAGGTGCTGATCTTCCCCGAGTTTAATTTTCCACACTTCATTCATCTATATTTTGCCTTGAAGCTCTTATTTTGTCTTGGATTTGCAGGATATCTTTAAGGATTGCATGTGTTAAATAAAGGATGACAGATAAGTGGCCATGTACATCGAGACTCTTACTCCATCTAGGGGCCCTGACAACATCATTAAAGAGCTTCTGTCACACAGAGGAGGAAGGACAGATGTGTGGGACTGCACCTAAATCCCATTTATCTGTCATTTCACATTCTACAGTCTCGTTTCCTTTCTCATTGTTGCTGATTGTTGAGCTATGTTTGTGTCAACTAGAGCTTTTCTCCTTGTCGTGGCCTATTCCTCATACCTGTTTCCTTAAGAGATGTGAAGTTTAGTGTGTGATACTGCAGACTGCTGCAATGGGAGCCACTGCAGTTGCCTCCTGGTACCAGTGTTCTGGTTAGTGAGCAAATCAACCAGGGAACTGGAGCACGGTGCAGCTCTTGCAGAAGACATTGCTTTGAATATAAGTAATGGCAGGAGGGCAAATGTGGAAAGATTGTGTGAACACAAAGCCAGAGTTCAGTCAAATATTCTCTGCAGTTTGTCTGAATGAGATATTGTCTACTCAAATGAATGTGACACAAAAAAAAAAAAAAAGTGGATCTTCCAGATACCAGGATCCATCTGTCCCTATCTCAAAGCTGATTATAGCTCAGATCCCAAAAGATTTTGGGGCAAATAAATCCTGTTTTTTTTTCAGTAGAATAGGTCTTTAAATACCTAGAAAAGCTTGAATCTATGGCAGTAATTAGCATCTTCATTACCAATCCCAGCAAAATGTTAAATAGATTAGAGTTGGAACTGTCCTTATGATTTCAGGCATCAGATGCTTTTTCACTGAAGTCCTGCATGTCACATGAATGTCCTACTTCATAGCAATGCTCTCGCACTCAACAGCTGAGGTTGATATTGGAATTTTGTCCCAGAAACCCTCTGGATTGACCCAACCTCTTCAGAAGAGAGAGGCGCATGCCATCACCATTGTGTCTCTTCTGTTCTGGGTGTGAAAAATGCAATTCTGGTATCAGTCAGTTTACCCAAGCATTAAGTTCAGCTTAAGTATTTCTCTAATTATTTTTAATAGATGAAAACATTATGGGCCAAATTCAGCCCGCATTGCATAAGAAATTATTTAAATTAATAGAATAAGGATCAGCTTAAGAATAAGCATATATATAAAATATTACATCTTTTTTATTCAAGGAAATACACAATTCATGTTTCATTTGTGTTCTGTACCTTGTGTTGCTGTTTATGGTCTTGCCAACCCTAGATCATTAAAAAAAGAAAAATTACAGAAGACAAAATAACCATGGGTGAAACTCTGAAAAACAGGAGATAGGCCAAGGAGGTGTTTGTCTTCAAGCAATTCTAGATGTATATATAGTACGTGCTTATTCTTTTTCATTGACCTTTGTGATATGACTGAGCCTTAAAGGTTGAGAATGTAATCTCAACTTGTTTTTTATAGCCACGAGGGAAGAAATTGTTATAAAGAACTGTTACATAGTGTATTTTCTTGTCATCACAAGCTATCTTTTAAAGAAAACAGCAGTTGATACAACATTGGGGATAATACCCTATATTCTTAGAGCTGGTAACACGTACTGCTTCAAAATTAATGAAAAATACAAATAACGCCATTTGTTAACATTTGCATTCACTTTACACTTACTTTTTGCTGGTAACAGTGCCAAAGCAAGCTGTAGTCCTCTTGTGGCATGGGGAGGTTTTATGGGGGGATAGAGGGAGCTGGCAGTGGTTCTATCAAAGGAAAAAAAAATGAAATTATTTAATAGAGAAAGATGTAGTATTAGTCAGATATGGCATTTGAAGAAACATACTTCTGGAGGAGATTTTATCACTGTAATAAGGACATTCAACATGAAGACATTCTGTCCTATGACATGTGGTTGCCTGTACAGGACATCCACACCTCCAAATCTCCAAGCACATAGTCTTTATTCAAGCAAATACATAGACAAGGCCATTTTCTGGAGACCGCAGTGGGGATGCACAGCCTTTGATTTGTGTTAGTTCGCTTGACGTTGTGCCAGTAGAGAGTTAAAATGTTATAGCAAATGTGTGCTGTATTTACTAAAATACACCCAGTAGTGCCATCCTGTGGTCAGGACTGTGGCTACCAGAAGGCTTGTGCACCGTGTCCTGCCTGTTTTCTAAAAGCTGGTTTGTCTTGGGATGCTACACACAATCTGAGTTGTGCCAGGCTTTAAAATGATCGTTTTCTTCTCATATGTTCACTTATTTCTGAATCTCCTAAATAGGAGTGGTGGGACATGGCTTTTTCTTTTCTGCGCAAATATTTTTTTGAAATTCTCCCTTATTCCGTTTCTGTCACCAGATCTATAACGGAGAAAAGTCTGAAAATCAACTCCGGATACAGTATCACCCAGCCTTGGGGATGTTTTTTGCCACCTTTTGGGTGTGCAGAAGCGTTTTCCTAATATATGGTTTGCTGTAATATACTACAGAAGAGTTATATTTCATTAAAAATTTGAAATGCTGTAATTTTACTAATTGAGATATGAACTCAGACGTAAGGCAAATTGGCCTTATTTTAAGAGAAATGAGCAAGCTGTTGTGTGTCATGCGTATTTACTGACCAAGTTTTGTTACCCCATTTCTGCATGAATTCTTTGGCTAATTTAAAGCTGACACTTGCAAAAACCCATTTGAAGGAACTATTAAGTCAGATTGAGGCCGGATCACACAATACCTCAGATAAAGCCTATCTCATTAAAATAGTATTGTGGTGGAACAGCAAGAATAACAGAGATGCATAATCTAGGAATACCATTGTTTGTTTGGGGGGAGGGATTTATAAAGTTTCTGGCTCTGGAACACAGGCAGCAATGGGTCTGCTATTTACATGTTGGACTTTAATTCATAAATATGCTTAAGTCTTAAACCCAGAAAATTATGTCTAATCAATGGATTTAAAGTATGCGACTTATTAGCAATGGTGCAGAGTTTTAATTGATGGTTGTCATCAAAATATTAAGAAGCTTAGAGGTAGGGTTTTTTATTATTTTATTTTATATATGTCATACTTCATTCAGCATTTTGAATAAATTATTTCAAAGTGTGTTTAAAAAAAGGAAATACTTTCTCAGCATCTGGGTGACACGTAGATGACAACAGTTTCCTAGCCCAGCACTGCAGGGTGCATCGCCCACTGTTCCCTTTTGTGGAATCGACTGTCATTAGTGCTGCTCCTTGGGGAGAGACTGATGGTCTCTTCTGCCACCCACAGAGAGCCCTTCAGGCTTCACTTAAATACAGGTGATGCAAAATAGGCAGGAAATGACAGCGGGGTGGGGTGGGGGAACTTTTATTGTAAATTAATGCAAAAGAGAAGAATTTTAGTGGAGATCTTTACATACTCTTACACCTTGGTGGATTTGTCAGGTACCATATTAAAAGTAAGAAGAACATATTTCAGTGTATTGCTATCCTAATGGTTATTCCTCATTAGTAGCACTTGGCCAAGTTGACAGACACTTCCAACAGGCCACGTTTGTTTAATGTGCTGAAGCGATCAGAATCTCGGAAGGTTTTAGAATAACCCCTTTTTTCCTTCCGGGCAGAACAGTAGGTGAGGACACAAGGATGCAAGCCCGGGTATGTGGACAGGAGAACCTTTAAAACATTTCAGTGCCTCAGTTGTCCTCATCACGTCCTGCAGATTTCCAGACACTCAGCAGCCAGGTTTGGCAGCTGCTCAGAAATGTCTGATGTGCAGGCAGTGTGCAGCTGGCCAGCATGTGCACAGAGAGCCCAGCTCCTGATGGGTAGGGCATCGCTTGCGCAGACTGATTCCACACACCATTTTGCACAAAGTCCAGCATGTCCCCTGTGGTGTGTACCACAGGGACAGGTGATCTGCGTGAATTCAGTGACCCCAAAAAAAGCTAACTTAGTCCATGTGCACAGTAGTTCGGAAGAAAGATGTTTCCGTTGGCTGGTCTGAATGTTTTGTTCCTTATCAAGGCACTTCTCCTCACTCTGCATGTCCATCATTGGGGTGGGCAGGTAGAAGTGGATGGCCTTTCTCCAGCTTCTTGCTGGGCCAGTGCGTACCACACACTTGTGCACTCTCACAGCACTAGCAAAGAGATAATGAGGAGGAGGAATGCATGCAGCTGACGGGACTAAATGAAACCATGACGTTTCTCTGAGATCCCTTGGCATTCAATGGAACGCTTGAGGGAATGTTTGAGTAGGCAGAGCACCATGAAGGCCCTCTGTACACCTCACACAAAACCTCTTGAGGATATGGAGGACTCTTTCCCAAGCGTTCAAGGGGCGTCAGGGCAGGCTCTGTCGTTTTTTTGTTTATCGTGTGTGTCAGAAAGGAGACAGCTTACTTGAGCAATGGCTTTAGAGAAAAATCAGTGGGGCAACACTGATTCCTCTCCAGTGAGGGTTATTATGTTTTTGCAGTATAAGTTAAGGACTAGACAAGCACATCACAGAAGGACTGATGTTGGCAGGGATCTTTAGAGAGAGCAAGGTCAGCTAGAACAGGTTGCTCAGGGCTGTGTCCAGTTCAGATTTGAATATCTTCAATGGTGGAGACTCCACAGCCTCTCTGGGCAACCTGTCACAGAGTTTGACAACCCTCACAGGGAAAATTTTTTCCTTATTGTATTGCTGGTCAACACACAGCCTGTACTGGTCCGTAGGGTTATTCCTTTTCACATTCAAGACTTTGCATTTCCATTTGCTGCACTTAATGAGGTTCCTGTCAGCCTATTTCTCTAGCTTGTTGAGGTTCTTCTGAATGGCAGCACAGCCCTCTGGTATATCAGCCAGTCTTCCCAGTTTTGTATCAGCTGCAAACTTCTTGAGGGTACACTCTGTCCAATCATCCAGGTCATTAATGAAGGTGTTAAACAGTTTTGGCCCCAGTATCAAACCTCGGGGTATACCACTAGTGACTGTCCTCCAACTGGATTTGTTGCCACTGATCACAGGATTTTCAGCTAATCTGTTCAGCCAGTTTTTAGTCCACCTCATTGTCTACTTATGCAGCCCATACTTACTAGTTTGCCAATGATGATATTATGGGACACAGTGCTGAAACCCTTGCTAAAGTTGGAATAAAGAACATCCACTGCTCTCTCTTACCCCATGAGCTAGTCATTTCATTGTAGAAGGCAAAGAGGTTGATCAAGCATGATTTTCCTCTGATAAATTCGTGCTGACTGCTCCAAATCACCTTCTTGTCCTTAATATGCTTAGAAATTCCAGGAGGATTCACTCCTTCCCCTTTCCAGGGACTGAGCTGAGGTTTTAGTTCATTGGATCCTTCTTGCTCTTCTTGGGAATAGGAGTGACAGTGACTTTCTCACAGACCTCAAGAACCTCCCCTGATTGCCACAAGCTTTCAAAGACGATCAAGTGGCCTCGCATTGATGTCAGCCAGTTCCCTCAGCACTCGTGGGTGCATTCCCCATCAGGTCCTATGGACTTGATTATGCCAGTCTGTTTAAATATGCCCTAGCTGGATCCTTCTCCACTGAGATTGTCTTCTGTGCTCCAGGGTGTCCCACTTGTTGCAGGGGCTTTTGTCCTGAAGACAAAGCTCACCAGTAAGCTTTGCCCAATTCAATTCCAGGTGGGCAGTCTTTAACAAGACACTGATTTTTGTGAAGAAAGAAGTAAATGTTGTCTGTGGTTACTCTTGGTATCAGTATATCATCCCGTTAAAACATTTCATACTATTGTATGGGTCTAATACACACTTCTCTAAAAATTAAAGCATTTTGGGATCAGAATAACATGGCAGTAAATATTCTGAATATTTTGTTAATTTCTTCTTTAAGCTTGTAGTATTTACTTACTGATCACTGCATCTACAAAACCTAGAAATCAACTGAAATAGCAAGAAGGTGCAGTGAAATACATTTTGACATTAACGTGTTCAAATATGTGCTGACAAGCTAGAAGTCCACCAGTCTTGGTTTTGGAGAACAGTGGTGACCATCCCAGGAGCTGTTGATGGCCTACAGAGCATTCAGAAGTGACCCAATGCACACCAAGCTCGTTGGATCAGCTGCTTAGTGGGTGCCAGCTATGCTAGAAATCACTGGGCTGTATGAGCTGTGTCTGGCAGCAGAGGTAGGCAAGGGAGGCAGATGAGGAGCCCAAGGGACATAGGAGCAGGGATAGGAACGTACAGGACATTTCCAGGAACAGTCTGAGTGGAGGTTCAGATATTTGGGCAATGAGCAGCCTACGTGTGACAGTTGTCACCAGAGGTACCCAGCCAAAGAGGTGGGGTACTTCATCCTAGCCCTGAGCAGAAGCAACACCCTGGCACATTTTCTCTTTCATGTGATTTGGCACCAGAGAGCGTAAAAGATTGCAAGCCATCGTGACTGGCACGTCCATCTCTGTAGTGGCGGGACGTGCAGATAAAGCTTTTGGTGACCATGCTACAGCTGACTGATTTAAGGGGAAGCTTGGCCACAACCAGGTGTAGTTTAGAGGGAAAACACGCCTTGCTCAGTCCTCTGTTACCCTCCTGGCAGCAGGAGAGAGGGAGACAAACAGACAGAGTGACTGACTTCCCAGGGCTTCATAGCAGTGACGATGACAAATGGTTCCAATACCCTGATATGTGGTGGGTTCATAGATTCTAATCAAAAAAGAAGAATCGCCTAACATATTTTATAATATTTTTAGGATTGTTAGACAAGGAAGCATGAATCTGTCCCTTTTAATGAAATGCACCTGAAATACCTGACATACATTCAAGTGCCATTGATTTCAAATGGCAGTACTAGTATGTTTAAACTCAAGCATGTCTGTAAGAGCTTTGCTGGACTAAAATCATAATGAAATGTGTACTAAAATTTTGGAAACAGTTTAAATTAATACTTCTTTAAAAGTTTTTCCTGTATTCACCAACAAAGGAAAATCTATCAAGGAGGAATTCAGTCCTAACTATGAATTGGACGTGTTTAACCTAGATTTAGTTAGACCTACTGTATATTAAGTAAATTTGGATTGATCATTAAAGCCCGAATTTAGTCGCTTCCCTCATTTGATTAAATGTAATCTCCTCTTCCATGTTCATTTAGTAGTAAATGGAAAGATAACATTGTAGAATTTGTGGTTCACATGGAATACGAAAAATACAGTAGAAAAGGTGGTAATTTTTGCATAAGTAGATCCATTTAATGGTAAGAAAGCTTAAGCACACAGACTGGTTTTAATTTATTTTTTTTTACTGCTTAGAAGATAAACTTCCACTACAGTTTTCTTTTTTGTGCTTGCTTACGGCTACATCATTTCTTAATAACTGATGTTTGAAGCAATCTGCCTCCTTTGAGATTAGTGATATACCCAAGATGATCTATATCTCACAGCCTTTCCATAATTCTAAATAAACTGCATGATAGAAACAAGACTTCATTTTTCACTGCATAAATAAATTTTAATTTCTTTGCTTTGAGTTGAAAAAAATTGAGTGTAGTCCATCTCTTCTCTCACATTTTGGCTACTAAGATACCTCTATCTAGCAAACAGAAAATTACTAGTTGCAAGTAAATTAAAGTTACTAGTTACAATAAATTAAAAATGCATTGGTTTCCTGCTTGTGAAGAGACTAAAAAACACTTGAAGAAGGAGGATCGAGATCAGTAAAATTGACGTAGGCATTTACAGTAAGCAACATAATTTTGTCCTAAATTTTGCTTTCTCCAAACGTATCCAGAGTACATCTCTTCCACAAATTAACCTGTTGACAGAGTTGTAGGTGGTGAAATTCTGCACTGTAACTACTAATTACTCTTTTTCATCACCAAAGTAGTAAAAGGCAATAGGAGAAGATGTTCTGAACACCGGTAAAGGCAGAAGGGCACGATGGAAAACTCCAAGGGTATTTGAAAACTTTTTAGTTTGAGGGAAATACAAAACTCCTTTCAAACTGAGCCAGCTGTCTTCATTCACCCTTAGATCCTTTGGAGAGGGACTCATCAATTCAGTTACAATGTGTTGGCAGCAGGCGCTCTCCAAATGTTGTTTAACAAGTGAAAGAGTCCACTGAAGGAAATAACATTTGTTATTTGGAGTATATTTTAATGCATTAATCTTAATTTTCTGCAGTTCAGCCAGGGTCTCCTCAAAGTATGCATTTGTTGGTAATGATTGCTGTGGAGTGAATGGCAGCCACCTGTAATACTGCTCATCTGCGTTGTCCCACGTCTGTCCAGATACTGAACTTTATTTACATTCACTAATCACTGTCTGTTATGGAATGTGCTCAAATATGAAACCCTCTATGACAGTGTTTAAATGTTACTTTATCTCATAAAAGTTAAATTAGCAGACAGTGTTTGCCATGGAAGATCTAATAATGCAGATGTTTAGCTTACCTGTGACTTCAGAAATACTTAACAGAAAATGGAAGGGGAAATGCATCCCAAAGAGAAAGAAATCAGGCAAGGGAAGAAGGAGACCTGCATGGCTGAGCAGGGACCTTCTGAAAAGGCTCAGGTGGAAGAAGGGAGTTTACAATAGGTAGAAGAAGGAGCTGACTGCTTGGGAGGAATACAAGAATGCTGTCAGGGTATGCAGGGAGGAAACAAGGAAAGCCAAAGCAGCCTTGGAATTGAACCTAGCGAGGGATGTGAAGGCCAACAGGAAGGGTTTCTTTAAGTATATAGGAGACAAAAGGAAAACTAGGGAAAATGTGGGACAGCTGTTGAACGACACAGGTGCTGTGGTGACAAAAGATGCAGAGAAGGCGGAGCTGCTAAATGCCTTCTTTACTTCTGTCTTCACTGCTCGGGCCAGTCCTCAGGAAACCCA
>VZSZ01003624.1:4656-14732 GCA_013398815.1 Ibidorhyncha struthersii
ACAACCCACCAAACCCAAAACAGTAACTTTGTATTTGAAGAGACCAGCTGCAATATTTGCGTTGGGCACTGTTGTCAAAATTAGTTCAATTCAGAAGATGATCTGGAGGCTACTGCTTGAAAATCATACCTTGGGAAATTCAGCAAATGATTTCTAGATGTAAATAATGAGAAGCCTGGATGCACCCCACTTAATTTTAGCTGGCGAGCCTAAACTAGGAATACGGGAATTTTGCTTTCTTGTAGTCAACTGAGAAAGAAGTACAGAAGCCCATACAGCAGAGGGCTGTGCCTATCTTTATTGGACTTGCACAATTCATATTGGAATTACACAGACTCATCTGAATAAGGGAACCGGAAGGACTGCTTTAGGCACCTCGGTTGAATGTCTCAAGTTATATGGAATAAATCTAGATCTTACTTTTTCTGTAGCCAAAATAAGCTAACCTTTTCAAGTATGCTGCCCATGGTATTTTTTTTGTGTTACTCTGTTAGGCATGTTGATGTTCTGGAGGGGTCAAATCTTTTAAAGATGGTGTGCCAGGTTGTATTTTTATTTCCAAAATTAGAGGTTAAGCATGCCAGTAGAAACTCGGGAGGAGCGAGGAGAAACTGCCTCTGCAATAGGTGAAATACAGCCATTGAGATGTTTGCTTCTGTGCGAAGCAGCAGCTCCTGACTTCCATCAAATGTGGAACTTAATGGGAGCCAGGAGCTGGGA
The DNA here is from genome assembly GCA_013398815.1 of Ibidorhyncha struthersii. Lineage (NCBI taxonomy): Eukaryota > Metazoa > Chordata > Aves > Charadriiformes > Charadriidae > Ibidorhyncha > Ibidorhyncha struthersii. Next base: position 5,377 of record VZSZ01003624.1, read on the forward strand.
GCTCCTGCATCTCTCCGATGCCATGCCTTGTGGACCTGCTCACCCCTGGTTCCCGAGTGCCGTCTTTGGGACCCAGTCCATATGTTCCTGACCCCTGTTGTACCACACTGGCCATTCTATAACCTGGTATGACAATTCTGATGTTTCTATCTTAAAAGAATTTGCTGTTAAAATTTAAGATTAAAGTTTTTATGTTTTGGTTTTTAGTTTGTTTTTTTTTTTTTACCTCCCTCTTGAGCTGTTTATGTTGTACAAGAATTTTTTTTTTTTTTTTTCTTTTAACAGGACACAATGTTTGTGCGAGGATTAAAGAGAAAATGTTTTGATGGCGAAGAAGATATTGAAGGAACTCTGGCTGGTATTAAGGCTATTCCTTCATATAATCTTCAGCGGCAGTCGCTTTTAGATATGTCCTTGGTTAAACTTCAGCTGTGTCACATGCTGGTTGAACCTAACCTTTGTCGTTCGGTACTTATAGCCAACACGGTACGGCAGATCCAAGAGGAAATGACTCAGGATGGGACTTGGCAGATGATAAACACACAGAGTACAGGGCAGGCATCCTTGGATCGTCTTGTTTCAACAGACATCCTCTGTCGCTCATCTAGAGAACAAGCTGAGGGAAAGCATGTTCCAGGCTATAGTACTTTCAGTAAAGACTTTGAGGGTGACCAGGCACAAGATAGTTCAGAGACTATGTCAACAGCCTCTTCAGTGCACGCTCCAAGAAACCTGCAGAGCAATGTGTGGGAAATGGAGAATCCACAAGAAAATAAAGGAAACTTTCAAAAATCATTAGATCAAATATTTGAGACACTGGAGAATAAAAGTCCTAATTCTGTTGAAGATCTGTTTTCAGAAGTTGACAATTCTTACTATGATCTTGATACTATGTTAACAGGCATGATGAGCAACACAAAAATGGGACATTGTGATGGGCTTGAAACCTTTTCTTCTCCAACAACTGCAACTTCTAACTCTAATTGTAAATCTGATCTTAATGAGCTTGATCATATTGTAGAAATCCTTGTTGAATCCTGAAACTCTTTGCGCAGGAGATAAAGATCTGTTAATTGGGAAAAAAGACTCAAGAAAGCTATTTCCACAGTTGTTCTGTCAAATCTGCACGTGTATTTTACAAGTATCTATACATTATATAGATCTACATATTAAAGCACTTCATATTGCAAAATAGTGTTAACTCTTAAAGTTAACCTGCAACTTGTAGTGTAATATTCCAATTTATTGTCCTTTGAACTGTAAGTATATACGGTAAATGTTTCTAAGTTTGGAGTCCAAGGCTCTTGAAATTGGGTTCCTTTTACCAATTTGTTTTAGCCTTTGATGGAGGATATGGTCAGTGAGAGGGAGTCTCTCATCTTTTTCTTATACTTCTCCCAGTAAAAATGGTAATAAACATAGAGAGAAGTTGCATAACTGGTTTTCTATTTTCCTCTGGTTTCTACTTTGTTACACCACATAAGTCCTACCATATCTGCTGCTTCTGTTCTAAGTCGCTACATGGCTCTTAAAGAGCAGTATGCAATAGTTCCTGTTATCCTAGCTAGCTTATTCTGGGGTTTGCTACAATTTTTACTTCAAAAAATAGTTTTAAAGTGTTTATTGGTGTTTAGATTTTTCCAGGTATTTTCCTAAAATATATTTTTACTACAGATGTTATGTCAGCTGCTAACTTAGTAACTTTTGATCATATCTGCAGTTGATGTATTTTTTGAAAGATTTTCAAAAAGGGATGTTTTTTTACTGTGAGCTACCCAATGTAGTTCAGTAAAGTGTATGTAAATGTAAATATGTGATTTTATACTTTACATTAAAATGTAAGAGCTGTTTTCATGATTCCGTTTTATAGAGTAGTACTTTACTAAATTGAGAATTGTACAATTATTCTTTTCATACCCCATGTACTTGAGTATCATTAGAGGAAGAGCTTTGATCCAACTAGTACAATTACATTTAATTCATTTCAGAGCATATTTTTTGTTAACTACAAACCTAAATTGCATAGGTTTTTATTTATGTGTATTTATATGTAAATGTCATCAAGTGAATTGTTTATCACTGAAGTCTACCATCAAATATTTGTTTATATGGGATAACTATCTTGCACTAATTGCTACAAAAAATGTTATCAGCGGCCTTTAAATCTCAACTGGTATGTCATAATGTCTTGTCATAATTAATATGCTCCACTCTTACCAAGGGTTTCCTCTTGGCTTTTTTTTTTAATAACAAAAGATAATACAAAATGGGATGGTGTTCTTTTCTTCAAGTACTCACTTTCATTTTAAAGTGTATATAATTAGGCTTTTGCCTATGAGACTTTTTTGGGGGAAAGGAATAGATTAAGTGCTGTGTATGACTTTGTTATAAAATGACAAATGTTTACTTTCACAAACTGGTACTGGGGAAGAGACCTGAACTAGCAGGGAGGTAGAGAAGGGGGGTAAGATTGATTGGTCTCTGGAATGTGTTAGCATTGACTGAGCGAGGGGAAGACACCTGCCAGTCACTCAGTTGTTCTCTGTAGACATGAACCAAGCAAGTCGCTGAACATGAAGAGAGTGTATTTCTGCATCTGACAGACTCTGCCTTCCCCCAAGTGGCCTTACCTACTATGCACTATCCTTTTCAGATTCTCAACACCTTTAAAAGGGGAGGGTGGGGGTGGGGGGCGTTAAGGATATTCCAGTGTCACCTCCACAAACAGAGACCACTGAGCTTATGACTTCAACAAGTTCTTTAGAAGCATCTGGCTTGGGGAAAAAATGACATTACTTTGCAAAGTTTTTCAGACTTCATAGTTGAAGGCATATTAACTCAGTCACCTGAAACCATGCACTTGGTGTGAGTCTTCAGCCAGTTTGAAAATGGCTTTTGTATTAGCCTTGGACATAAGATATTCCACAGTTACTGTAGTAATTAAACATGGCTTCCTCAATTAAAGCTTGATTAATAACTGCGCTAAATTATGAAATAACATGTAGACACTTGCAAGTTCAGTCCATATAATACAGCTGGACTAAAGAAACAAGCCGATGCTACATGTCTTAATAGAGATATCACTCACAACTGAAAGGTGTTGCAGTAGTGTGTCCCGCTTCAGGAGGATACAAATATTGATGTGAGCCATCATATCTCACAGTGACATAACAGTGTTTTATTTGGCAGCGTTTGTCGTAGTATCAGAGATTCCTTCAGAATTACAAATCCGCAGGAAACTTTTCTTGATGCTTTTCTGTATGTGAATAGATCTGCTGAATTGGACAGCAGATGCCCTGGGGTAAAGCAGAAAGCCAGGCAGTTTCAAAGTTTTATAAAGGGAACATTAGCATTGAGTTGAATAAATATCTTCTGTCCTTCTGGGAAAGTTCCCCAAAACTGCTATGAACTGTGTGGTTCAAAACCCACAGGCTTGAAAGACTGTGGGTGTTCCCCTCTGGTTCCCTCCCCGTCCTCCATTTTCATTAAATGAGCAGTCGCATGTTGATATTTAAAAAGATGCTCTTCCTCACCTCCTTAGCCTGCATCAGTCTCCATGTTACAGGTAGGAATTAGTATCATTTGTTCATAACTCTTAAACTGTTTATGTTAAATGCGCGTGTGTGTGTGTATATATATATATATACACACACCTTACTGTATGAAGCACTTAGCTGGGTGCATTCCTTTGCTGAGGAAGCTGTGCCTAGTTAGAGCAATTGGTAGAAACTACTTGGCTTAACAGGAAAAGTATTAGGTAAGTATGCGTTTATGCAGTTAAGCATTTAAACAGAAATATATATCCTGTTTTATTATGTTCTTAAAACTTATGCCAAATCTCATGTGCTTTTACATGCCTGATATCTTGGCTCAAGTCTTCAGCAGGTATAAGAATTTGTATTGCTGAAACTTGCACAATCACTGTGCAGAACTGATGTGTGCCTAGAGCTGGTCTGACATTGCAAGGACCAGTCAGTGTCAAATCTGCTTGTCTCCCGACTGTTTTATTGGTGTGTCTCAGTCTAATTCAGCTGCTCATTCTGGGTGGCTTCACTTCTGTTCAAAAAGAAAAAAGAAAAAAAAAAGGTGCCTGTAAGATGGTGAATTTTAAATTACTTATTTATTACTTACTCTTACTACAAACGGTGAGATGTGATACTTGCTGCTGGTGGTTTTCTTAATTTCTACATATAAACGGGAAATAATTTAACCTCTGTTAAATTAGAAAAGGCTTCTGTAACATTTTGCTACCACTTCTAGCAGCCTTCTTTCTTTTATGTGCTCCTAGGGAAAAGAGTCATGAAACTTGCACGGCAGTCAACGCTGTGTCTGAAACAAGGATGTTGTTCTGAATGACATAACTCTGCTGTAGACTCGCACAAAAGAAAATACTTTCAAGCAAACCAGCTAACGTCAAATCTGCTTCCTTCTCAGGTAACCTTGAATATCTCTTCCCTTCTGCCTCTGTGCCTGAGGTTTTATTTCTCCTTTTCCCTTGCAAGAAAATCCACGACACAGGGAGCTTCTGGAGCTCGGCCATTCGGCCAGGGCAGAAGCGTGAGGATCCAGGCGGAGTTAACGATGCCTTCTGCGCGTGAAAGCTTGGCTGTTGAGCGCTTCCCTGTTTGTTTGGTGTTTGCTGGGTTTTTTAATCCCCTCTCTCTTCCGCAGCTCTGAGTTTACCTAGCAAAAGGCACTGCCTGTCTCTGTGAGTGTAGCCATATTTGTCTAAAGGACGAATCTGGTAAACGAAGAGGGAACTGTTTCTTCGGATGAAAAGCGCCTTTCCGGACTGCCTGAGAGGCGCAGCAGTGAGGGGTTTCAGCCTCGAGCAGGTTAGGGACTCACATGCAAGTCTTCACGCTCACCAGGAATTACCTGTTTTGAAAGCTGTTCTTAGACTGTTTCTGAAGTCTCAGATATGTCTGGACTGCTTTAGTAGGCATTTTAGAAAGCATTATTGTAAACTGACTGATAGTATAGTTTTATATTGTAATTATCAGACCATTATGGATGTGAATATTGATTGCAGTGTATGACTGCAATTTATTCTGTGTTCCCATATAACTAAAAAAACTCTGTCAAATGCTAGGATGAAAAGAATATCCACTTATTTGCTGACATCTAGGATAAGACAAATAAAAATCTTTTCAAAACTGACTTCTGTTAAAAGTTAAAGTGTGTTTACGTCTCAGGCCTAGGATGTATAGTCCCTTATGCAAAAGAAAACATGACTGATCATGACAAATTTTGATTGCTCATCGGGTCTTAAATGACTGTGATTTCACACTATGTGACTAATACTAAAAGTACAAAACCACCAAGTTGCCAAGAAATGAAACAGACATCTTAGGAAAATACGTGCTTTTGTCAATTTGGCTTGTTCAACTATAAGTTTTCACAAGGATTGTCTAAACTCCTTTTGGTGTCTCTTGCAAAGTTGACAGTTAAAATAAATTTTCCTAATTTTTCAAGGAAGTTCCACAAAGAGATGATATCCTGCTGAATAATTCAAGTTGTCAAGAAAGGGATTTACTTCAGATGTCTGTAGTGACTTGACTGCTTAAAAAAAAAAAAAAAACAAACTGAAAAATATTAAAATTTCATTATCTGACATGATTTTCATAAGTTTGTATGGTAGCTTTGTTTAAAAAACAATTACTCCTTTGCTTAACCAAGATTCCTCCAAAATTAGTGTTTTATGACCTAAAGAATTATTGTGGTAAATGTTGATGCACAACCAACATGTCAACAGGAAAATATAAAGCTAGAGGCAACTCTCCATTGCAGGGAAAACGTTAAGTAATTTCAACTGTCATCTTTTTAGGGAAGAATAATTGAAGTTAAAGGTGATTACATGACTTCTTGCAAAAACAGAATTAAAAAGAAATTGTATCCGGGTGTCTGCTGTATTTGGAAGTCCCCTAGGAGCATGTGGGAAGTGGCAAGTAAGTATTGCAATAGTAAAATGTTACAACAAAGGAACAGTGTATCTCATTTTTCATGTGCCAGTTCCAGACAAGTTTTGGAGGTCAAGAAAATTAATGTAACTTCAACCTTGGGTTGTGCAAGCTTCCAAAACAAGACTTGTTAAGGAACAGCAGGTTATGTCACTGAAAAAAAAACAACAAACAAACAAAACCCCAACCAACCACCAAAAGAGTTTAATACTCAAAAAAAAAAAAAAAACCCAAACTTACAAAAAATTCACTTTTTCTGCGTTTGAGATCATTACTGAGAGAAATGCTAAATATGGAAAGTACTGGGTGTTGGGATTTTTTTTTTTTTGTCCAGTGAGCTGACTAAAGTTGAGGATAAAATTATTGAATGGCTCTTTGTTTTAATTGAAGCCCAGTAATGTGGTTTGCTTTCGTGTCTGGTTTGTTTGAAAGGTATGGGGAGAAGGCACTTTTTTCTTGTAAGTTGTGATTCTTTTGACAAAATAGAATAATGGCTTGTTTAGTACTCTGAAAAATATTTAATACTGTTGAGGGTTTTTTTAAAAATTACCATCGTGAGTCATGGCTTTTTTTTAAAAAAAAAACTTGAGTAAGTGTAGGATTAGTAGTTCACAGAGGCTTTACCACCAAAAAGAGGTGGTAACACTAACCAGGGCTCGATGCAGTATGCACTACCCTTTTTCCCTTTCCTGAGGAACTGTGGCATATGTGATTGTTCTGTAATTCAGCTTCAGAACAGCTAATTAATTTCAACCAAATCTGGCAGATCTAAGAGTCGCTACATTTTTAGAATTTTTTATTTTTTAAAGTGTGCAGGTGAAAGAGAAGAACAGAGAAGAAAACTGCGTTCTGTACTGATACCCAGTAATCCAGATAAGGGAGAGACATTTATAAGTTTCCAGGCATGAGACCAGCTTCAATTAGAGCTTGTACCTTAGACACAGGGGCAATTAATCACAGGCATAAATCCATAGGAAAGCAGTCTTCGTTAGTTCCTGTGTTCCTGGAACTGTGTTTTTGAATAGATGCCTAGTAGGAAGGTAAGTAGAAGCAGAAGACCTCCACTAATCCTTTCAGATGAGTTATATAGAGACCCTGATTGGTTTTGGGGTTGGGGTTTTTTCTGGTTCATGTGAAATTTGCTGCAAAAGCAAAAATGCTGCTCATGAGAATGGTGTCCTGACCTGCTGCAGTGAGTACAGTCATACTGAAAGACCATGTTTAAATCATAAAAAAAACCCAAAAAAACAAAAAATCACATTAAGTCCTCTGTTTGCCTCAAGATTAGTTTAAGGCAACGTGGGAGAGCATTAGACCCCTGGAACATGACCTCATTTGAGAAAATCAGGGCCTTTTAAAGAAAGTTTTGTCAAGAAAAACCTTATATGTGAGCTCGGACCTCTGAATTCTTAAGTCCCTGAGACAAACACTGCTCTTCCAGCTTAAGGTACGCGTTACACGGAGCATAAACACCGCTGAGCTGAACTGCGTTCCAGTTCTATTATGTGAATCTCACTGTTGATGCTTGACACGAGTGAAAAAGTGACAAAAACCTTTGCAAATAATCAGTGTATGTTGTGTCATTTCTATTAACTTCTCCAAATGTTAGGCCACATAAATCCAATGCGTGTATTTAAACAACTCCATGTTAATTTTTTTCGTAGATCTTGTCAGAGCATGTATGAAACAGAACCGACCTTTCTAGAAAGGCCTGCTGTCGAAACAAAACAAAAATTGGTTACAAAACAGCTGACCACGTTAGGTTAGTAGCTCGGGAAAGCGGGGTGATGGGTGTTGGTGGCTTTCTGAGGGGTCAGCTGGAGGGGAGGAGCACGGCAAAGTGGCTCGGGTATTGTGTTAACTCGCTGTGGCTGTAGAGAGGGGTGAATCGTCCCCTATACCAGTGCTATGGGGTTGCCTGGAGAACATATAGTTTTGGTCAGTGGTGGTCAAAATCTAGAAAACCTAATTTTTGCTCAAGTTAAACACTTGGGTGGTGCTGCTGGTTAGATTGCCCCTTTTATACGCTGCATTAGACATGATCCTTCCGGGTCTGTCCCTTCCACACCAGCTACCTTCGCACGCCTATCCTGCGTCTATTCCTTAGGGATAATCCCTAGCATATGGCAGGGGTCGGTCCCGGTGCGATACTCCTTGTTGTCCCTGGTTGACTTGAGCAGACGGAAGAATCCTCAACATCTTAGAGTTGCTCTTCCACTTAAGCCACAGTTGCGTGGTGGGAAGGGAAAGGGTACGGGGGGGTAATGATATTGGGTCCACTCCTCCCCCTTCACGCTGCCACCGTTCCCCCACTTGGACACGGTGCAGCAGATGGACCGTGGGGGTAGGGGTGTCACCCCTCAGCCATTTGGGGAGGCATCCTCCTCTCCGACACGGCCCCGCAGCCTGTCAAAAAGGATTCATTAACACTTCTCGCGGCGGCAGCGCTCGCTCCCCGTCTGTGCTCCGTGACCCCCGGCAGCCGGGTCAGAGCACAGCTGTGGCCCAGAAATGGGTGGCGGCGGGCGACGGCAGAGCAGTGGCCCGGAGGGACGGTCCTCTCGCCTCCAGCCATGGATCCTGCCGGGGTCACCCACAGCTTTTCTGTGCCGTTCTGCCCTTCGCCCCTTCCTCGGGGTCAGGGGCCCTGCGTGCTCCTACCCCTTCGCGAGAGCCACCGGGGGACACGGGGCTGGGCCTGGGGGGGGGGTCATAAAACCATCGGTTTTCTTTAGCTGAACAATCACAAAAAGCAGCTGATCTTTCATCAAAGTTGTACCTTATCTCCGCCAGACAACTGCAAAGTGTTTCTGTAGTATCTGTTAGACCGACGGATACTCTGTGTGCGAGTTCGGTCTGCACTCGTGTTCAACGGGGGAAGAACCTGCCCGTGCAGACGTGCTTCGTTTCTGCCCGGTTCGGCTGTCCCAGGGATCAACCTACGCCCATCTCTGAGGGCTGAGCAGCTTTTGGGGGGTTTTGGGGGGTAACCCGCCGCAGGGCTCCGCAACACCTCCAAATCAATCTTGACAAATACTTGAATGTCGGATTTTGAAATCCGGTTCGCACAAACGCTTGTGCCAATATAACTGGATTACGCAAATGCCCGTGGAAAGCAAACAGAAGAGGTTTCAGCGTGGTCAAAACCGCCTCATCTTTAAAGAAAAGGAAAAAAAAAATAATCAAGTGAATATTAATGGAACGATTGTGCAATGTTTGATGTAGCTTTATCGCTGGTTGAGGGACGTGTGCGCCGTGTTTCCCAACTGCCCTGCACGCGGGAGTTGTAGGAGTACTGCTGCACGGAGCCCTCTTACTGAAATTTGGCAATTTCGGTCAGAAACTGCGAGTTTAACCCCCCAAAAAAAAGAAGCGGTGGGGGGAGGGAGGGGCGAT
>VZSZ01003624.1:16019-44670 GCA_013398815.1 Ibidorhyncha struthersii
CCTTCCCCCCGGGACCGCAGCTGTTTAATCCTGGCAGTCGTGATCGCTGCCGCTCGGTAGTTGCGACTCGTGTGCTCCCTGCAGTTACGCTTTTATTTTATTTTTTTTTTTAATCGCAGGTTTTGTTTGTCTGGGTAAACGTGCGTGTTAGGCTGAACTGCGAGTAGGTGGATAAGGCTGGAGGAGCGTAAGCTTGGTCTCTGTTACGCATATCGTAAATTCATCTCGCCAATAGATGCAGTTAATTTCTGCCCTAGATAGGCCTGGAATTTTTCAAACTACGTTGGAACAGTTCATTTCCAAAACCATAGGCAGAAGCCCTGTGCAGTAATTTTCTACTTTGTTTTTGATCAGCTAAGATTCTTTAGTTGAGGTAGTTAACTGCACTATGGAAAATACCGTTAACATTGAAATTAATGCTGTAATCTCACATTTCTAAAGTGACCTGTCAGGTACTAGGAAACTGGGAGGGAAGACAGTGAAGGAAAATGAAAGAAAAAACGGTCTTGCTGCACGTAGTGATTTACAGCTACCATGTGTCTTCTATTTTTTTTTTTTTTAACAGATTGTAAAAACTGCACGTAGTAACCTTACCTCTGTACTTCTTCCTGACGCTCATCCCAGTGTGAAATCATATAGGGGAAAAATCATAACCTCAACAGTTAATTTTGCAGGAGTCCTTTAAAGTACATAACAAAGGAATTAAATTTGATAACTTCTTGGACTTCAGCTCCTTCTAGCAAAAGGTTGGACTTCTAAAATACGTTTAAGAGTATTAATTTTTTATCAAATGCTTTTAGACTTTTTTTTAACTAAGGTGCTGAAGTCTAAATCTTTTCAACATTTTAGTATGCTTGTTGGCTTTTTTAGGATTCTTTAATGCTGAAAAGACTTAACATTCTAAAACATTTATTCTTTTATATTCATTGTATAAAAAAATGCAATGAATGTACACCTCCCCCTGTGACCTAACAAGTACACTTTATTAAACCTCAGTAGTGACCTTCTGAAGTCCTGCTGTTTCAGAGCAAATAGGTTATGAATCTTCATTTCTCTTTTTTTTTTTATTTTTGTATTTACAAATAGTGTGGATCCCCTTATAATAGGAAAGAAGTTGGCTTCTGGAAGGAGGAGGGAGATATTAATATGTTTATTGCTGTCGGTTAGATTTGGCATTCCTAGGTCACGGGCATTTTACTGCTGTTTTACTGCATCTTTACAGTTCCAAGATTCTGTAAACAGAGGAGCCCTTTGCTAGCATCAGGCTATGAGTTGCTATGTAAGATGAACTGTATTCGTTTACTTGTCCGTCTGTCTCAATGTAAGACTGCCTTTCATTATGTATTATTTTAAGATTCGTAAAATAACATATGAACTCTTGATCCTCGATTGTGAAGGGTAAGTACTGATCCTTGCTCTTGTGGCAAATTTGTGAAATAATTGGTTTGCTGTAGTTGAGGGGCAGGTGTCTGTGTGTGTATGTATGTATGTTGTACACACAAACATGTTAAATACAGCCCAGACACTAGGCTGTTAGTCTGTGTAAGGGCTTTAATTCTTGGAATTAAAAAACTTTGATTCTTCAGGTGGAGTTGAGGCCTCAAGAGCATGGATCATGCAGTTCCCTCCACATCTCCTAGCCTAGTTCATAGTTTACCATCACTCCATCCTTTTCACATTTCCTAGAGTTTCCAGTGCCTTGATCAAATCTGTGTTTTAATGCATGTGGTCTCTAGCCAAACTGCAGATGTTGCTTTATCAGGGTTTTGATGAAAATGGTGTCACACTGAATGTTATATGCAATCATAGGACATCCTGCCAGCTATATTGGTTTTGTCTATGCTGAAAATAAGGAAAGTTAGGGAATTTAATAAAAATCTAACTCCCTTTGCAGCCTGTAAATGTTAGGGGATAATTCTGAAATGTAATTCTTTACAGTTCATGGTATTGTGTCTCCTGATACGTGATTTCTGAGATGATTGCAACTGTAAATCGGTGTTCAGTAACCTGAAGAAGTATCAATGCAAGTTCTTATCCTAAAGTCTAACACTTAGAGGATCAGCGTTCTATTCCGTAGTATTCATTTATGAAAGGTAATTTCCATGTTTTATGTGTTCACAGGTGACACTGTTAGGTCCTCTTATTTCAGTGTATTCATGAACTTTAGGGGTTTTTTATTCAGTTTAACTATTTTAGTAGTATTTAGCATAAATCGTTTAAAAAGTTGTATTGTGTGCTTAATACTTCTGGTTTAAAAAAAATCCACATAGTAATGAAATACTGTTTTTTGCTTTGGTTTTATTTTTTCCCTTAAGTCACATCATTCTACCTCGGTGGATGGCTTGGCCTCTTGAATAGTTCAAGACTCTTGGATGACCACACTTTATGCAAAATCTGGAATCTTCCTGCCTGGACTCCTTTCTGTTTTCTAAGGGTAAGTACTTCTATGTTTTTATGAAATTATGTCTTATGTGCATAGCACATGTTTTGATAATCAGCTGTAGATGTTATTTTTGTGGGTTAGAATGGTAAACTGAAAAATAATTTTTAGAAATGGGGTATACATTACAAAGTGAAGTGCTTTAGGCTTATGGAATAGTATAAGGTCTTTGGTTTGAATATTCTGAATTTGCGTTACATTTTTTTTTTTCCTTCATAACAGGGAAGTACTATAATGTGACAAAGAATTTAATGTTACCGTAAGATCCCATTTCTTGGAAATTTGTTAACTAAGACCTCAATCCTATAGTGAGGTCCACTGTTCGTCTGCTGAAATTGAGCATTACAGTCTTGTGAGGAGAAGGCACTTCGGATACCAAAGAAAAGTTGTTGTCTGCTACTGGGTTAAAGAAAATTTAAACTGACTTCTGATTTGGTTATTGAAAATTATTGACCTAAATATCCCATACAGAGAGCTAGAGTAAATGCATGATCCTCCATCAGGAAAATAAGAGTTTTGTTTTTTTTTTTTTCTTCGTGGTTGCTTTTACTGTTAATAGTTTTTCTGTTAAAGTATGGGCATGCTGATTTGATATAGTTAATAAGCTGTAACATTTGTTATTAATGTATCTTTATTTAGATCACTGTAACCCTAAAATACCTGTCAGTGTTATGTAGTTGAATAGATCTAGTATCTCTGTTTGAAGGGAATAGATACTGTAAAGACACTAGATTGAGAGCTGTTCAGTTGATTAGAAAAAACTGTGAAGAGGTATATCATCACATTTGCAGTTCTGATGATCATTTCTCTCTCCAGTGAAACATTTTGGTGGAACCTTGGTGGTTTGGTTCTTGTTGTTTGGATTCCTTTATGTTCTCATTTAATTACAGTTTAGTTTTACTATGGGAGTTCCTAGATTTAGTAACTCTTGACCATGTGTTAGCTTTTGCTAACTATTATTGATCCTTAGTTTAAATGATTCCAGGCCCTTCAGCTAAAAAAAAAAATCCACCCAAAATTCTTGAAAAATAATCTGCTGAACACTACACCTGTGAGCTTTATTTGTAAATGCAGAGCTAAATACACAAGTGTAGAGGGCTAGAGGAAGGAGAAGAGTGACAGTGGTTTAGTTTGTTTTCTTTTAAGGATGGAAGTTTTTCTCTACCTTACACTGGTACTGCCTCAGCAGCTTTCTATATTAGCCCCTGGTGATAGATACCAGCTGCTGAGAATATGGTTCATTTACTGTTGTAAACAGCCCAGATCCACTTGTTTCGGCTTGTGGTAGGTATGCATCCTAACAGAAGAGTTTCTTGTCCAGAGTGAAATGTTGTGGTAGTTTGTAAAGCAAAGCTCTTATCGGTGCTTTATGAAATAAAGTGGGAGTAAGGAGCTTGGGAAGATGTCCTTCAAGTGCAGGAATTTTCCAGACCCATTAGACATAGCATAAACAGGTTGTGTGTGGGGGGTTCAAACTAACTTTTAAATCAAGGTAAAACTTACTCCCGATTGCTTTGTAAACATCATTGCAGCTCCTAAAATATTAGTGTATGATACATATTTATTCGCTGCTCCCACAAATAGTGAAGTGACAGTAGGAAGGTTATGAATTCCAGACTAATTTTGTGCTAGACTCAGTATTCCTCTCATTCCTTTCCTCTACTTAATGAGTACTATTCAGCCTACTCTTATTTTCAAAATGTGGGAAAGCATGTTAGGTACATCCGTAGGTGTGGGTTTTTTTTCCCCATGTGGTTTGGTTTAGAGGGGGGGTGTGTGTGTCTGTTTTGGAGTTTGTGGGGGTTTTTGTGGATTGTTTGTTGGAGTTTTTTTTAAAATCTGAACTGTAGCATATCTTGGTTCTGTGTTCTAATTGCTTTAGTAGTAACAGACTTGGGTGTATTACAGGTCAGGATTTGGTGACCAAAAATTTGACATTAATTCTCCCTTCTTTGCTCAGTGACTTTCTGGTCATTTCTAACTCCTGTAAAGAAATTGTTACATAGGAGTTTAGGTATGGGTGTAAGCTGGTAGGACTGCACTCCTCCCTGTATGCACACTTTTAGCCACTTGTGCCTTCTCCAGCAGTTACTCATCTTGGCTAAACTGGGGCAGGGCTGGGGGTGGGTTGGGAGGCAATGGACGTAAATACATTTTTGTGTATTTCAAAGTGTCTTCAGGTCCAAATTACTTCTTACTTCGGTGTTTTCTAAGGTGTTTAATCCTCCTTCCCTTGCTTCCTCTTAGTTTTTGCTAACAGCCAAGATGTGATGTTATGGGGATCTCCAACACTTGCTGAGGACACCAGATCAGAGACACTGTTCTGTGTAGTCTGACAGCTTACTGTGTTACGTAAGTCATGTTTAAGTGATCAGTGTTAAGTCCAGATGGGAGGAAAGGATTTATGCTGTGTCTGTTAATTGTACCTTCAGCCTTACCTTTTCCTTATGCAGCTTCTTAGACGTGGAATACTAGTCAAGAGCCAGTCTGCTACTTAATTAAAACTATTCATGAAGTTGTGTTGCCTAAGCTAAAAAGTATGTTTGGTAGGGGAAGGGTTATGGGGCATACATCAGATAATTCTGGGAAATAACCGTAACTGTAGGGATGTTTATCTTCCTTCGCACTTCCTGCAGATAGATGTGCGCTTGTGAGACGTGTGTCCATGGAAGAAAGGGGAGAGCAGAAAATCAGGTTATCAGCTTCTGTCAGTCACTAACGCAAGTTTACAATCCAAAGAGACTTCTGTTTTTACTGTTACATGCTTTCTACAGTTATGAGCCAAAGGAGACTTTGAAAGAGAATTACCCAAATTACAGTAGCAAGGAGTCTCTAATTTTGATTTCAGTACTTAAGTTGCATTACTGAAAACTAGACAGGCAGCTTTCACTCATGAGGTGCTTAGACCAATTCAAATCTGATATTTCTGTCCCACAAGAAAAAGTAATTTATCACTTTGAGACAGTCTTAAGCTGAAAAATGCAATACTGTGTCAAAAGGATCAAGCAAGTCTGAATTTAGTAATACCTTAAAAAGAAAAGCCAGAAGGGACCACTATCAATGAACTGATTTTGACCTGCCTAGTGCAAGCCAAGTACTTTATTGATGATCTTGCTATTTAAACATATTCTTTAATGGTAAATGAATAACTCCTGTGTAGTTGACCATAGTGCTCATTCTGTGAATGAAAAGTTTGTGTTCAGACAATACTAACTGTGACAGTTGTTTTATATACTCATGTTTTTTGAAGCTTTTCTGTACTGAAAATTAAAGCTCTGTGTGGTTCTGAGTTCTAAACATTGTTTAACTTGCTCCTAAAAACCTTTTTGGAAGGTGAGGAAGAGGAAATTAAGATGTAGTTTGCCCAGATAGAAGTAATTGAGGGTTTTCACATGCTGGATTCTTCTTTGTGACTGTTTCCAGCTGTACTTCCTAACCATGTGTCAGCGGCAGCTGCACTGCACTATCAGACCCTGTGACAGATGGAGCTGTGTTTTTCCTCTGAAATGGTGGCATGAGTCCTGTATTGTCCACAACATATCGCAATGTGAATTTTTCTTGGTAGCCTGGAATGTTTCTTCTGAGTAGCTGCGTGCTCTGACCAGGCCTGTTTGTTCGGTATTCTGCATGGATTTGCCAGCCAGGGACATGCCTCTTCTCTCAAGTTTTTTCAAACTCTGGTGTGGTGTAGGATTACAGTGTGTGGATGCTTCTTCCCATCTTAGCAGGGAGGAGTTTCTATGAAATGTCCTCCATGAAACTGGAAGGAACTGAGGAACATGCTGTCAGGGGCAGAATTTCTCCATACAGACTCTTTTGTAGTTCAGTGATGTGGATGGAGAGTTTGGCACTCCTAAACATTGAGTTCACTTCGCTTCCTTTTCTCTATATCTGCAAAATAATTAAAAAAGCATTCTGCCATAAATGGCCTGTGGCTCACTTTGCATTACGATAATGAGAGAAGATGAGAAAATGCCAGCAAAAAATTACTGAGTTGTGGTGTTCCTCATTGTTCTTGTTTTTTTTTCATGACAAAAGATTCTAAAATAGAGCATCTGAACTAAAAAATAATTGGTTGTTGAACTTTAAGAAAAAGTTCAAGAGAAGGGTGACTTACAGCTTGCCTCTTTTATTATTGAACAGCTATGCATAGATCTCACATTTGAAGTTGGCATAAACTTTAATTTTTGTTTGGTTTATTTACTTACAAATTACAGAGTCATCAGATTGGTACGTGTTACTTGATCCAATTTTTTAAGATCCGAGTAGGTTCCTGGAATTAGGCTGGAGCATGGATAGTGCTGTCTCTAGACGCTCTTTGGTGTTTTAATACGCCCAACTTGTGCTTCTTTGAACTGACAGCTGTGCAGCAGTCACTCAGTAATACAGGATTGCCTGGGTATGGTAGCGTGGACTGTTATGTTTGTTTTCCTTAGTACCAAAAATTGAAGAGTGGGGAGCACTGCACAATTAAATAGTGTGACCAACATCTGATATTGCAAAGTAATGCTATTGAAAGAGACCATTTGACTGGTTTCTGAATTTTTGGTTTGGGACGTGTGTTAATAACGCAATGCTACAAAAGGACAAATTACTTAGCAAATACGAAGTAGTTTGTTAAAGATATGACCCTGTCAGAAATTCTTACGCTAGAAAGTAAAGCAAAAGGCCTGATAAAATGTAGATTAGCTGGTAACAAAGGGGCTTTGTATCTTTTGTAGGTCAGCAGCTGAGTGTGTTTGACAAGAACTGAAATTTAATGTCTCCTGTAGCAACCATGACACTAGTAATTTTTAAATCCACTGTACCAATGGTACTCAGGTTTTCAGTAGCCTTTTCCAAATTTTTATATAACCTCTCAAGTCTTATGGATCCTTGCAATTAAGCAAAAATCATACTAAGGCAGAATTTGTAAAAACGTAAGATAGAAGTATGCTTGTGTATTAAAAAAGTAATCTTTGACATCTAGAGAGTGGGAACTCTGTTAAGTAGAAACATTTGACGTTGGAATGTTTCTTGCACTTCATTTTTGTAGTTCAGAGTGCTGTCATGCTCAAGCATTGTTACGTATTCCTAAATTGCTCAGGGACAAATTTTGTGAAGGAAGTTTGAGGAATGAAAAGGAGAGTGCATATATGAGCATGAAATATTTAGACTAATTAGACTACGAATTTAAAAGTTAAACATTTTATTTTAAGTTGTTGTGATATTACATATCCTCACATATGATAGTTTGCTTGCTCTTTAAACTTGCTTACAGAATTTAAATACTACCCCATTTTGAAGTGCTAGAATTTCGTATTATTTATACAATACAAATAGGTAAGTCTCATATTTCTTGTGTCTAACGAAGTGTAAATATATATTTTTAAAATCAGTAAATTATCAAAGCCAACCATTCTGAATGTATAAAATGTCAGAATTACTGTTCCCTGTATGCTCTTAATTTCATTCCTTTGTGAGTGTGAATTTTGGTCTGTTTTAATTAGTTAGTGGAGACAAAAAAAGAAAAACAAACTAGTGTTCAGTGTATGGGAAGGATAGTGCTTAGAGGACAAACGTACATCAAAATGGCTATTTTGATTTGTTACAGTAATGGTATGGGGTAATGCCTTAGGTAGTACACAACATTTAAATGCTACTTGAAATGGACAGTTAATAATTTTATTGTGCGTTTTCTATGATTTGCAGACACGTAATTGTCTTCATGATATGTTAGGAGTTGGTAGATTTATATTTATGCCTGACATATGCACACACACAGTGCCCGAAAAAATACTTATTATATTTGATGCCTGAACTTTGTATCCAGATTTCTGCTGATTTTGTTTGCAGTGGAGTGCTCAGTACTGTGTGGTCCTGTTTGCTCTAAATGGGGTGCTAGAATGGGGGAGTGATGCGTGATAAGTGTGGGAAGATCACCTAGGTGAACAGGCACACCACATCCAGACACCTTATGTTTTCTAAAGAGATTCGGCTGGTGCTATGGCAGTTTAGCAGAAAACTTTGGAGTAAAACCGACTTGCAAAGTANGTAGCACTAGTAAAATTACAAGTAATTAAAGTGTTTTGTTGGTTTTTTTCAATAGTGAAAGTGTTAATAAACTGAACAATAGGTCAAACTACTACCTGTTATGTAAAAATGCATTCTTATGACAAATCTTATTGCATCCAGGTATGTCCCTAAAAAAAAAAAAAAAGTGTATGATTGAGAAGTCTTAAACTCCTTTACCAACTAACTGTGTTTTCCTGTGTGTCTTACTGAGAATGCACCGCTTGCTTACTTTCTGTTCCTCCAGAGGAGCTGAGTTCTCCAGCAGCCTTGTCTAGGCAGATGGATGCAGCCGTGGAGCCCTGCAGTGCTTCCTGCAAATCTGGAGAAATCCCGAAAGTAAAAGAGGCTTTATCGTGCTGCCATCTCCTTGTCCCCAAAAGTCTAGCAACAGGCTAGCAGCTGGCAGCTGCTGCAATCAGCTGAGCTGTTGCTGGCAATATCCAGTGCTCACATGAAAAGGAAGTTGGGAGGCCCTCTGCAGCATGCAGGGTCTGGATCACAGTGTATGAAGGATCTGCCTGTAATCTGCCACTGGGTGTCTAATTTATGATTGCTTTTTTTTAATTGTTTGGAAGTGAGGTGTCTATTCCGTGGACACATTAAGATGTTTGTGTAATCAAGATTTTACCAGTGTTTCCTGTGCATGATATACTCCTTTTCTGTGTTTATACAAGTGGTTGCATAGTGCTTGTTGTCCCTAATAAAACACTTTGTATTTTGAATGGTAATTGCAAAGTATCCAAGTATGTATTTGTTTGGATCATGTGTATTTTAGGTATATGCATAGGGATTTTTCTGTACCACAGTGTTCCAGACCTATCATATTTCAATGCAACAGCAAACAAACCAGACTGAAAGCAACTACATTCTATTTCTTTTCATTACTTACCAAAATTGGTCACTTTTAAAATGCCATTTGATAGCCTCCTGCTGGATGTCCTTAAGTCAGTAGCAGGTTGTGAAGCAGCAGCCATGGGGAGTGATTTTCATTGTGAACTCTGCAGCCCAGCCAGATTTCCTCCCACAGTTTAGCTAAACTAGTAAGCTATGGAATGGATATAAGGATCCCATGGGAGGCCCTGTTGATGGTCTGTCTGTGTGGTTCAGCTGTAGTAAAAGGACTTACAGTCACCAAAAAAGAGGGAGAAATTAGTTCTGTAGAGAGTTCTCAGAGACACTGAGCAAGAAATGAAGAATACCTTAATGATATAAAAATGAGTGTTTAAACTAGCTTTAAAAGCTTATGTACTCTACCTAGTAATGAAAGTTAAAATGAAAATGTTGGAATATTTTGTATAGTTATTATAGTCTTCAGTATAACCATCTGTTTTGTTTCATGTGGACATTCAGGTATTTCTCATTAAAGAATTTTTGTATGCTATATAATTTAAATGGATAAAAGGCTAAAAAGCTCACTGTTAAAGTTTTTCAACAATTCATATTCTCACAGCAGAGTTAAAAGTAAACCTTAAAACCGAAACTTGGAAGTATATAGATTTTTTTAAAAAAACCCGGTTACTATATTTTTCATGGTTTTGTATATTTTTTTTTTTAAAATAGTTGTTGTGAAACAATGGAGCTGAAAAGTGCATCTTATCAATGAAAGCAGTATCTTGTGTAGGATTTTATTCTGTCTTTCAGTATTCTATGGCATTAGAGTCTAAGTTTACCAAGATATTGTATGCTATAGGCTTTTCAAAAGCATCTGTTGCGATCTTGCAGAAGAAGCGATAGTCTTGCCCAAGGTTAATTCGTTATTTCTGTCTTTCAGGTTCATGTTGGGGAGAGGTCTAAAACGCAAGCTGAGTGACTATGAGGAGAACATGGCTGGTCTCTCGAGTGCCTTTGATTCCAGTCGAAATCTGCCCTATCCGCTTAAGAGGCAGTTGGTGCTTAATATGTGCCTCACCAAGTTACAGACATACAAAATGCTGGTGGAACCGAACTTGCACCGCTCTGTCCTCATAGCCAACACAGTACGGCAAATTCAAGAGGAAATGAGACAAGAGAGTAATCAGCAGCTGATTAATGTCTGCCCTGGCATTACTCCTAGTTCTCACAGCTACGCAGGGATGGAGTCATCTGGGATTTCTCTTCAGTTGCCTTCAGGTATTAGTCAGCAAGAGTCTAACTGTTGCGACTTGCGGTCTGTAGAAGACCCAATTGAAAATAGCCTGCTGATAGTTTCAGATGACGATATGTCATCTGCTATTTCATCTATTCTGAAGGATTTAGACTTTGTAGAAGATATAAGCCCGCCTACTTGTCTGGTTCCTACTGGAGATGACCAGCCAAAGTTTCCAGAAAATTCCGGTCTAAAACTAGAAGATGATAGACAGGATTTGAAGGGAGCTGAATGTGTGTTTGGTTCCTTTGAGATTTCAAATTCAACTAGCTACTTGAAGGATTTGGCAATAGATGACATTTTTGAAGATATTGACACTTCAATGTATGATTCAGACTTTTGTTGCCCTCCACTGATGCCGCCCAGACCACCATCTCTTGCTACTGAAGAACCATTGAAAACCTTTCCATCTTGTAATTCTTCTTCAGCGGGCAACATTCAGATATGTAGAACAGATCTGAGTGAGCTGGACCACATCATGGAAATTCTGGTTGGATCCTGATACTTGTTTTACCCAAAGATACTTTTTAACTGCCACTTTCATCTGGTTTCAGGATAAAAGCCACTGGAAAAGTTGTAAAGAATTCTTTAAAAGACAAACTAAAAATAATTTGTCCATAGTGGGATTTTCTAAATAATTCCAAAATTTATAAACCAAAAAAGTGGCAGATTTTTTTAAAAAAGAAATATTTATTTATCAGAACTGTGCAATCATCTTTTTCCTTCCAGGGTGTATGTGGAACAATAGGCACATACCCTTATCACCCCTCATGCCTCTTTCAATAAACTTTTTTATGTGCAATTTTTAATTTGTCAGAAGAATTTACATGCAAAACAAATTTCATATGAGATGATCTTTTACAAAGCCTCCACTTTATTTTTAATATCGGAGTCTATGCCAAGTTGGCATATGTCAAGTTGCATAGTTGGATTGCATGGATTGCGGATGCATTACTAGAGATGGGTATATTTTAAAAATGAGACACGCTTTGCTTTCTTTTGGTCGGAAAAGCAGATCAAGACACTCGTCAACAGTCTCGCATTTTCTAAAGCATTCAGAACTATTTATTTTTGTAAATTTTATAGTCTTTCTACATTTTACTACGTTATTTCATCATAGTTCAAATATAACGGACTTCTAGTTGGATGTGTTTAGCACTACCTCTGAGCTGAAATGCTTTAACTTTCCAGTGCTTCGTCTAAGACTGCAGATCTTTTTGTTTCTATTTTTTCTGGGGGAAAGTACTTCTAACGCATTAAGCTGATCCTTTGACAGTGACCTAGCTGATTTGTGAAATCAAGGGTATTCAATGTTTAAAAACTTTTAAGTATTTACAAATGTAATTTATATGTAGATTGTGCAATTTAACATTTTTCTGTCAGTATTACGTGCTTAGATTTTGAATAATCTTGGCGTTCTTTAAATTAAGACTTACTATGTACAGGTAGCTTTTTAATCTGTTTTGGAAAACACTGTCCTTCAACCCTGCTTTCACTACAAAGTTTAAGATAATTTTTATGTGCAATATAATTTAAAAAGATACATTTGTGTACCTGGCATTGTGGAAAGCAGCGCTTCAAACTTAAAACTTCTAGCACCTTTGGAGGATACTCGAGAGTGTCAACATTTCTGTATCCTTTAAGAGACAAAGTGGAGAACACTTCCTACTACACCAGTGCTTACTGCTTTGAATACTCCTGAAATACTCATTGGTATGTGATGAGTCGGTGCTGGTGACCAAGTACCATCATACTGCAGCTGGGTGAGAGCTCAGGGGTCTGAAGGCTCAGATGCAGCGCGGGGGCCTGGGTGGGCTCTGGAAGCATTGTGACGGTCGCTGCTGCTGCGGGTTGTACTGGGGAAGGAGGGGTGGGTGCGTATGGCAGGTGTGTATACAAGTATATATAAGCGCACTCATTAAAGGAAGATGAGATCTGCAGTGGGAATTATTTTTCCATGAGACAGTTTGGATACTGTGTTTCAGCTGGAACTGAGGTCTGTATTGATCCTTGCTATTGTCTTCTGACCTACACACTTGCACATTAGTTTTTGGTTGCTTTTTTATTTTTTAATTATAAAATTTTTACTTTGTTCTTGAAAGCTGCAGCACCTGTCTTGTAAGAAAAATTGCAGTTGTAAAAGCTTTGCTTTGGTTTGTTGTTTTTCGGGTTTTTTTTCTTTTTTTGTTGTTCTGCTGAGACTTTTCATGAATGGGGGCATCGGCAGAGGAAAAAAATGTTGCCTGTGTGTTGCATCTCACAGAAGTTGAAATCCTGGCCCTATTGAAGGGGCCAGGGTGTCACCTACTATTTCTAGTCTTAACTGATGCTGTGGCACGCCTACCTTGTGCAGAGATCTCCATTTTTTTTACTGTGACTGTTGTGGTAACAGTTAGCTGCCGATACAATTTGGTATCCCGAACCAATGGAGAACCAGTTCAGGTCACATCCTCGCAGCCATCTGGGTTGTTTAGCAACCGAAGGGTATAAATGTATTTATATGCATATAATGTATTGATTCTAATATAAAACTTCTGATCTAAAGTATTTTGAATTGCTGGATAAAGGGATTTGTTTGAAGAGTGTATAAATAGTTCTTGAAGAGGTACAGCTTCAGAATGTACACAGATTGTGCATTGTGTATAGACTACTCTGGCTTTTCCTCAGCCTCTACTTTTGTATTAAAGATATGACTGAATAAATCCTCGAACTATTAAGGGCCTTCTGCACTGTGATGAAGCAGAGTTGTGGTTAAAATGACTTTAAATTCAGTGATGAGGAATTAAATAAAAAGACTGCATCTAATTTCTTTTTGCATTTGAAAATATGGAATGTTACTATGCAGTAAAGATATTTTGGTATGAAAATTGTATCATGTAGCAAATAGTGACCACTTAATAAATCCACTTACCTTGCAGCCCCTACAGAAACATAAGAGAAGACAACTTGCTTTTCAGCATTTACATGCTGAAGTGTTTTGTATACTTCAGAAATAGATTAAATTGTTGGTAGATGTTTTATCAACAATTCAAAATGCAATTTTGGTTCAAGTGCTTGCTACGAAGCTCTGTTTCTAATTGGTTGCTCGCATCACAGTGCCAAGACCATAAGCTGGTATGTAATGCAGTTCGATTATGTATGGAATTATGTGCAAAGGGAAGCTTAATTTTTAAATATGCACAAACTAATTTTAAAATCCTTCCATGTAAAATGAAGTTAGAGGCTAGTTGTGGTGGACCTATTTATTGTATGTTTGGAAATAAAAGCCACAGTTTTGCAGTTTAACCATTTGTATTTTGAAGCCTTCAGTATTTGACTTTCAAAAACAAACCAAAAAACTGCGGTACCTTGCCACTCTTCATTTCGTATTTTACTCGTGAAGATGTAATGTTTTCCCTTGGTTTTGTATTTTCTTTTTTTTCTTCCTTTCTCCCTGGAAATACAAAATACCTTACACGGCTCTGCATCCGCTTTGTGCATCCTGTCCCCAGGAACAAGTGATGGGTGGCAGAGCGTTGTTTCCAGCTGGTGGGATGGGGGGGGGATTCCTGCTGTGAACAGGTGACAGTTGTTTGTCAGCACTGAGCTGTGCTATGTGGGCTTCCCGGCCTGTGCAGTTCTTGGTGTTGCTTCAGGGGTTGCCGTGCTTGAAAGCAAGTGTCAGACATAAGTGTCTTTGATGCATGTAATATTGACACCCCAGGCTTGTATACTTCTCAGTCTGGGACAAAAATGCTGCTGCTCTGTTTGCTAGTCTGTACTAATACAAATCACACCAGCAGCTTCAGATTTAAAGGTTTCCATCCTTTCCTTTTGTGGACATCTAAAATAAGATCCTGACTCTTCTGCAACAAACTTCATTTTATTGATAAGACTGCATTGGCTGCTCCTTACAGCCCAGGAATTCTCCCTGCCATTTGTCCTGGAGCCTGCTGACCACAGGGTGAAAAGCATAGGTCTAGAAGGAACTTCTTCACAGAAATCTGGTTTTGGCTGTGAGGTGGCTACCATTGTGACATTAGCCCTGTGACTGTCTGCGTTACTGTAGCAGGACAGTGCCGATACTGCAGTGCAGGCCTGCTCTTGGACTGACAGATGCTGACATTTGTCAGCAGCAAATGCTGCCTTAGGAAGGTTTACTGCAGTTTAGTCTTAAAAGAAAACACTTTTAAAGTATTGCTTTAGGTCATCTTGAGGCTCTTTAAAGGTGGTGTAGGGTTTCATATACTTTCATCAACTCCAGCCACACTGAAAGATCTGAATTTCAAAGTACGCTGAGCAGCAGCGCTCTGTGCAATGCTGGTTTAAAACATGGCTAGCTGGGGAGGGGCAGGTATTGCCCACAGCCCTCTGTCGAGCTCGGTATGCTGGGAGTGAGATGTAAGAAGACTACAGCTCAAGCAAGAGTAGAACACACAAAATAACCTGTCCATTAATTCTGTGAGGAAGATGACATTATTAGTTGCAAAACTAATTTTGAGCTATTAAAAAACAATATTAGAAGTGAAGAGTTATGCTATTAAGATGCAGAGGTGTGTCTATAAAAGCATGTGGTGTTAAAGCAGATGTTCACAGAAGCTGGAAGATTTTTGGCATTTAAGTATTTGCCCAGTGTTCACAGGCATCTTGTCTTGATTGAAAAATAAAAAAATGTTGCAACTTCATTCCTTCCATTTTTCCCTCATTGGGACCCCCTTATCCCAGCAGAGCGCTCTGCCAGGCTGGCTGGCTGTTGGCACCCAGCCTGTGCTATGGGATGAGAATTCCAGAGGTTCTCATCCATATTTCAGCAGAAGGAACGGAGAACTTCTGCTAGGTGCAACAGAAGCAAGCCTGTTGCATCTGCTGGCGGGGTGGGTTGGTTTCCTTTGAATCCTCCAGGGTGGATTCGGCAAGTTAAAACTCAGATCCACAGTGAAGTTTGGGGGTTTAATAATTAATCTGAATGGAGATCATTTTTAGCCAAACTGCCCCTTCCATCCTAACTGGAGTAGGAGTACTCCAGGAAATCCATTTTTTAATGGGAGGACTATTAAAACTAATGTCCACAACTAAAAAGGTCAGAGTACTTTTAAATTCTGTAATGACCTTGGCACTTGGAAAAGAACTTTTAAGCTTTCACAAGATTTTTTTTTTGTTTATTTCTTGGTTTTTACTCCCAAGTCTTCTGCATGTGTCTAACCAGTGCTGGGCTATGGTATACTTAGAAATCATCCTAGGGCCTGGAGTGTTTGGGTTTTTTTTGTTTGGTGGTTGTTTTTTTCTTAATCAGATTCTACATATTTGGACTTTTTAAAATAAGTCTACAAATACTAGGAATACACTGGTTTTGAAACAAAACTTCACAAAAACTTTACCTTCCTACTCTGTTCAATTTTAAGAATTGTTTGTTGAAGTAATTTAGTTCCCTAAAATTTTACTTATGTTGTGCATTGAAATGTCTTCAGTCTTTCACAATGTGGTGGTTTTTTTTTTTGCAAGACTATTTACAGTGTTCCTTCTACAAAGGAAACATCTCAGTAATTATGTTTCTGGTTTGAACTTTTAAAAACTTTGTTCTATGGGTCTATTTTCCCTCTAATCTCAGTGGACGAAAAAGGCATTTCTGCCTAGCTCTGCTGTCTAAAACTGCCCTTGCTTTAGTTTTCACCTTTTCAAAATCCTAAGCAAATGTCAAAAGTCTGTTTGCTTTCCACAAACACAGAGCACAGTAACGTGTTTAGTTCATCAAAACCCGGTATTTCACAGCTGAAATTAGAGATGATGAAATTTGTAGCTTAAAACATACTTAAGATACAAAGTTTTATTTTCTCCCTGCACCATTTCCACAGAATAAACACCTGCCGGGTCTCACCGCCGTCCTGCGCTGGGTGGGTGGTACGCAGGGGTTGTGGGCGCTTCGCTGGGTGCCGGGGGAGGCAGGAACTGGGAAATGACTGCAGGAAATGAGCAGCCCATCCTTGTGCAAAGCACACCCTGGGGGCTTCCGGCACCCCTGTTCCCCACAATAACAACAGAAGACAAGGCTACTTTCCACTGTGCGATATGCCTGAAAACGGCCCACTAAGATTTAGTTTGTCTCCCCGAGTATGCTGTCTTGTCAGTTAAGCAGTGCAATTATCTCTTTGTGGATGCCCCCTGAATATGCAGATTGTGTCCAAGTTCTGATGAGGGCTGGTGGGCTGCCAGGTCTCCACAATCTTGAAGCTGAATTGAATTACTTTGTAATTTCAGATCTGCTAGTTTGGGGTTTTTTTTTTTAAGAAATGAACTTGTTCATCTCAGAGTGATGACAGGAGTCCAAGGTCTCTCCACTGTCTTGGAGCACAGCCTGTATTTACAAGCAGTAAGGGCTCAGGTGGCCCAAAGGATCTGTCCAAAAAAGAAAGACCTGAAACTTGAACCCATCACCTTTGGAACCCCAGTAGGGTTTTTTTTTCCCCCACTGAACTATAAAGGGCCGAAACCCCTTTTTTCCCCCCAATATGTACCTTGGACAGGGCTGTAAAACCTGCTACTGCGAGGGAAAGATGATGTATTTGCCCTTCTCCTGGAGTAACAGTACAAAATATTCTTCAATACATTAATCTGATGTTAGCAAAAGCAAAGGCAAATGTGCAAGCCCAGAAGAAAAGGCGGCCTCTGGGGTCTGGTGCATCAGCCAGTGCTACACATGCTACAGCTTGTCCCCTCAAGCCCCTCTGCGGGGCCCTGCTTCTCTGAAAGCGTAAACATGGGATTTTTATTCTTATAATTGATTTTAATAATGTTTATTAGCAGCCTCAACTATCCATTCACCATTGATTGGCAATTCACTATTTTGTGAGTTTACGACTACAACTTATTTAATAGATATTTAAGTGCTCTGAAAGACTTACAAGGGAAATTGAAAATGAATTTAAATCCAGCGTTAAGTGAAAAAGTTAACCCTGCTCCATGTGGATGATGGGAGTTTTCAGTCCGGCACTGCAGAACTCCCTGCAGGGCCAGGGAAGCTGCTGAGCCACTTTCAAATAGCACTTTTCCAAATGGCCTGTTACCATTTGCTGAGTAACCAACACACACTTCATCCTATGCTAATACCACTGAGGTATCATAAACATTGCTAAAGTTATAAGTTATTATAGCAATTGTAATTTCACTGCTGAACAGTTCACTAGATTAAGGGTTGGAGTCTGCCAGTGCTTTATAGTAGTCTTAATTCTAAGAACAGAATAAGCACGTCATTAAATAATTAACTGACTTAGTTTGGGAATACCCAAGTTTGTTCCCTGCTTTTAACACATAAAATGTCAGTTGCAGTACTTAGCAACTCTTTAAAATTAAAAGCCATATAAAATTCTCATATTTAGAATGGCCCAAGCAGTGAATGGATTAGTAACTTGTGTAAAAGTTATTACCAATGAATAAATAAAGCAGTTGCAGTTGGCAAAGGAAGCACCGTGGATTACATGAATGATAGTGAAGCGCATCCCCTCTGGCACTCCTGCACACAGGAAGATGGGCAACATAGTTGATAGTTACTATACAATTTTAAAAGGGCAGCAATTTCCAGCATTGTGCTGGAACTACACCGCTGCTAAGCTTTAACAAGCGTGGTTATGCGTGGTGTGTTTGGTGGCTGAATGAATCCAAGAAGTCCTGTTACAGTCAGCTTCAGACAGGTGATTTATTTCAGCTTGAAACCAATGCCAGAACAAGACGTTTCACCAACTCTAGCCACAGTACTGCAGTAGGCTTTACCAGACAGAAGTTAAAACAGTTATTTTCATAAAGACCAGTGAGAGCCACCAGATGTAGAAGGCTCCTCTCGTTCCGTTCAGCAGTGGCAAAGTAACAGGTCTCAGCTGATCCAAAATGAACCAAATATGAGGAGAAGTGGTGACAAGGCACGCTTTACAACACACCTGAGGCGTGCTTAGATTTTGACAGGGAAACAAGGTTTTTGATCGAAGAGGCATTAAGGCCTGAAAGGTCAGTAGTTCAGGAGAGTAGTTCACCAGAGCATCTTTAAAGTGTGATTGCAGCTGGATTCACTGTAAGAGACACGACTCTGCAGCAAAACTTAGCAGGACAAAATTACACCTTTGACTTCACAACTAAATAGGATGAATACCTTCTAATAATGTGGCTTTAGGTACTTCATATACAGTAGTATGTCACTTTCCTAAAGAACCTATGTAGTCTATGGTACCAAACCAGTAACGAAATGAAGGTCAACTGCGTTCAGTTCAAAAAGAAAAAAAAGATTAGAAAGTGCATTTGGTTCAACAAACATCACTACTGAAAAACTTCATTTTTAGGTTGTGTGTAGCGAAAATGTGCTTCTTCCTTGGGATTGCTATATATTGCATGTTTCCATTTGATGATGTGGTTTTTAAAAAGAGGTTACAGGTGAAAAGGTGACCATGCCTGGAATCCGGTGCTACAGAAAGCTAAGTGAAAAAGAAAAAGTTATTTTTTTTCCATCCTACAGTAAGTTAATCGCTTAGCATATTTCTATCCAATTTTTACACAGATTTCATAAAAATAAAATTAGCATAAGAAAAAAAAGATATAACTAGGAAGGTAATAGAAAACATCCCACTAATCCCGCTGTATGATTTAACTAACTTACAAATTAGAAATGGCAACATACATTTCCTAATGAGCTTTACTTTGAGACACCAAGCTGCAGGGCTTGTTCTTTCCCATCAGAGGTTACCCCAGAAAAATATTCTCCGTTTGCCTTAACTTTGTATCATGATTCTTTTTACTTTTACTCCTTCTTCATCTACTTTGAACCACTTCTCCTTTGGCATAAACTCTGTCTCTGTATTTTACACATTTCCAAGTATGTGTCAGCTACTGTGATCCCACCCTCATGTATTCATTGAAGAAAGCAGAACTGAATTATGAAGGAGTAAGCTGGACAGTCTCTTGATATTCTTTCTGAATTCTCCAGCCTAACATCTTCTATGTACAAGGTGCCCAGGACAGTATACATCTTCATTGTCCAATGCAGTGAACTGAATAAAATATAGCAATGGAAGTATGCCTCAAACTACACATCTCCACAGCAACAACAGTTGCTCAAGCTTATTCTCCGCTGAGGAAGGGACCTTGTGTTAAGAATATTCACCCAAAAATACTTTGTTAAAAACAGAACGTGACTGATTTTTTTTTTTTTTTTAAGCAATGGAATGACAGAGTTTTCCTTCCTACTTGCATTGCTTTAGCAAGAAAGAAACGGAGTTTATTAAGGCCTGTTTGAACAAAGACATAAATGCACTAACAACAAAGTATTTCGATTTCATTTCTCTGTATGTTTTGTAATACAGCTTAAAAATAGTAATGTTCTCCAGTCCTTGTAATTGTAACATCAGTTCTGCCTTCCTCCTTAAGTAGCTTCTGTTTTCTCCTCGAGTGAACAACCCAAATCTGAATCATTCTGAATATCTGAAATGCAAGCTTGAATGCAGTTTCTTCTCTACCAGCTTTGCTTCTAATGTCTCCCTTACCAGATATTTTGGAGTTACAATCACCATTCTCAGTGACCGATGTATTGATCCTTCTACAGACACGTTAATTTTCCTTTGTCATCAGAGCATCCTGACTAGATTTTACATCTTGCTGCTCTCCTTCAACCAATAAGTAATTTGGCCTAAAATCCAGCTTATGTAATGAATAACCTTATATTTCAGTATCCTCCCTATTATGTTACTTTGTATTTAGTACATTATATCGTACCTTTTCTAAAGCTGTTGGATAGGTTTCAAAGAGCAAAAAACAACTCTGCATCCAAACAAATCTATCAGGACCAAACAATTACATTAGGACATATGCTACAACAGCTGGCTACAGCACAGAGGAACATGTAAACTACACTGTCTGATTCTCCAAAGCACTTTCAGAGCAATTCTTACCTTGGTCTGAATCAGTGCTTTGCAGTCATTAATACTAAATCCATCAAATCTGAAGTCCTCATTATCTCTAACACTTGATTCCTCGAAAATGCCATCCTGGCTCTCTGAAAAGTCCTGATAAAACATAGTTTACATTTTCTTTACAAATTTCTAATTGATCTCAAAGCATATAACCTAAAAAGAAGTTTCCCTTGAATAATAATAACCACTAAATTTCACTTTCTGAAGCTGTATTTTGATTTATCATGTGCCCCCCTTGAACTAAAACAATTTTATGCCAAAACAAGTTCTACACAAATGAATCTAATTGTGACTTAAAATAAATTAATAAAAAAACATTTCCAATTAAAATTAGCCTTAACCTACACCAGAAAACACCTGAGAAATACATTTTCATCATTACTGTTAAAAGCAATACATCTTCATCAGTACTGTTAAAAGCAATACAGAAAAGAAGTAATGACATAAGTTTAAGCTGCCTGGGCATTGATTTAATGCTCGTGTATCTATGGGCAAGAAAGGAACAGAAGGGGAGTTTAACTATGTTGGAGAAATGTCTCCCATTCTCTCCTTTTAAGTGACAGTTCTAGAAAAGTGACTTTGAAGTGCAGAATAGGTACTATACCTTCAGCACTGTCATCCTGTTTGTTATAACTTGCATGAAAGGTCAAATACATCCATAAAATCAAAACTGAATGCAGTATCCCCCCATGCTTCAGCCATCAAATTATCAATTAAAACAGTTGCTTCTGAAAACCACGTGACTCATTCATGCCAACTAAATAACAAGGCTGAATACTAAATCATCCTGGATACCTTTATTTTCTCAAAACAAGAGATTAAACAGAGACATTTCTTTTTGAGATCTTTCAGTGCTATTGGTTTGGTCTTGATTCAATTTAAACCATACTTCTCTCCCTCAAGCCTCGCAAAAATGGATAGAATAGTCTTAGGAAAAGGGAAGCAGAACACACTTTCAGTTCATATACAGTAAAAACATCCAGTAATTACTTTAACAGCCTCTCTGATTCAAATCTGATTTTCACTTAATGGAAAGATATTAGAAACTAACAATTTATTCATACTCTGAGCAAAAAAGAAAACACCACACCACATCTGAAAGCAAATTCTACATCTATACTGAAGCTGAATGTACCACCTAATGCAACAGCGAGCTACATAATGGAGACTTCAATGTAAAGACGATCAAAATTTGATCCTGCACAATTTCATAGTTACTTCCACGTAATGATGAGAAAACACTAGACTATCATTTTAAAAGACTCTCTGTAAAAAAAAAACAACTTATGACTCATCCAGATCTAGTTCCTTATGCATCCGCATGTATAGCTTACAGAAAATCAGATTCATAACCAAGTGTTTATGCTGGCATACTAGCAAACCGTTGTTCAATTACCTTTTGATTTGCATCTATTCCAAGAACACTCATGAGGTTTTCTTGGCAATGAGATTTACTCCAGGGATGTCTTAAGATGGGGGTATTATCAAAGTCTCTAAGTGTTCTCCATATGTTTCCAGAATCAATGCTAGGAAATAAAACAGAATTTGAGGTTATAGGGTGTGCAAAGTTTCCAGTGAGTGTATGTAACTTAGTTATTTTCACTACATACAGTCATGTACTAGCTTACCTTGATCTAAAAAGAAACATCTTGAAACTCTTTCTACATTCATTCAAACTATCAACCCAATGTACTAATAAGTTTGCATGACAATTAACGGAAACAGTAAGTCAACATAACTGTATGTTTGGGTTTCTCAGATAAGAAGTGCATTAGAAGCATACTTCAGAAATTCTTATATGCCAACAACTTGCATTATTCAATTGCTTCTGTGAAATGTGGCTAGAGCTCAGTCCTATTAATTCTGCAGTTCACATTTTCTGTCTCTCAAACCTTTCTCCTTCCTATCAGTCATGCGTCTCCACTGCAGCAGCCTGCTGCTCAGGTGGGTGACCTTCATCTGCTCTGGGCACGTAGGTCCTACAAAACAAGCCAAAGGCACGCACACTGCTGAAACAACGAGAAGAGTTCCCTCTACGTAGTACTTTGGGTTCTTACATTGCATTCATCCTATATAAATCCAGTTGCTTTTTACTTAGTACAGGATGCAATTATCATTGATAGTTATTCACCACGGTAGGTCAGGGCTTTTTTGTCTGTAGTTGGTACTCTGCTATAATATTACAGTCCCTTTTACATATCCATCATATTTCTCCACAAGTGTGAGGCTGATTAAAATATAAGGCACATACAAGGAACTTGCTGAAAGGATGCCTACATTAAATGTTTTAACTACATTTCTTGTGATTTTTATGGCATTTCCTACGTATGGTCTGACCCAGCTTTCTAGATACAAAGCCTCAGATGTATGCAAAAATAACTACAATGCTGTTCAGTAACTACAATATTGCTCAGAAGCTGCTGATCCTTCAAAAACATGTAACAAATCTAAAAGCATTCCAGCTGTCTTAAGAGAAAGCTAAATTAATGATACTAACTGCTATTAACGTAAGCCCAGGAAAGCAGCCAGATGCACCACAGATTCTGAAGCACATCTGGTTAAACACGAGAAGAAGTTACCACCTGGGAAAACTGGGGAGGGAGAAAAAATAAAAGCGAGTGGGGTTGTCAGTAAAAGCAGCAGCAATGCTTCTGCCTCAGATGATGGAGAAATAAGTCAGATGTGTTGTAAAGAAAGGACAAGCGAACAGGAAGAACAGGCTGCCTGTTGGGTGTTCTGACATTCCAGAGGCTTAGTCATAAGAAGGCATACCAACAGCAGGAAGAAACCTAAGCAGGAATTTGTCATTTTTACATATTCCCTTCCTTGTTTTCCAATAGCTAAAACACAATCCATTTCCTTTAACAACATAATAAAAAATTGGTAAGATCTATATGCTGAAAGAGCATAGTGATTAAAAAGATTTTGAAGTTCACCTGCAAGTACTACTGATTTTTAAATTATGAAATAAACAGTGTAATTGCTGAGGAACTATTTTTTAAAACTGTTGATCTAAACTTATTACCAAAGTTGATTCTTCGTAAGTTCAGGAATCCCAACGTCTTCATTATTTGTATCAAGTACTTGATCTAAGCTTTTTATGCTCTCTCCGGACTGTGATACAAAGACTTCTGGAAAGCCCAACTTAAATATATCCTCATAGCTGTGGTTTGCCTAGAAAAAACAAAGTTTTATTACATACATTATAGAGGCCATCCCCACAGTTCACGGAGGACCTACTCCAAAGACTACGATGTTTCTACAGATTGTATCATTGACTGTTTTTAAAATTTGTATTAATATTAATGGCATGGAGGGACTGACCCCATAGTTCAGTGTTTTGAATATTTACCCAGAATCAGAGAAGGAGAAGCAAGAGTCCAAGAGTTTCTGATGAACCTTAGTCTCTGACTTCCCAGCTACTACGTTATAGACTGAGTTTACCTACTAGCACTTAAGACTTCTTTTTCTGTTCAGCTAATTCAGTCCAGGCCAAAACTTATGCATACATCAATTCAGAAGCTTGTTTTGCTAATTTAATGTTTGAACACAAACACACCTAATTCAGCTAAATGTAACATCAATACTAAATGCTATAGTTACCAACAAATACTTGCACTGTGTAAGTCTGCATAAAAGCTAAGGTTGGTACGTCTCTATATCCTTGCATTTGCACCAAACTTTTTCCAGCCTACGTTAAAAAAATCAGAGCCAGATTTACATACTTGTTCCTCCTCCAGCAGTGATGAGGAGGATGTTTGGAAGACTGAACATAGCCACAAGTGACCTAAACTCATGCAAACAGGCCTACTGGAAGTAACGGGGTTATCTGAAAACTAAAAAATACATATACAAGGAAAAATGTGCATAATTTGCATCCTACCCTAAAGGGATGTTATCATGCCATCTGGTCCAGAAGCTTTATCCTTTTATTCTTTCAAAGAAGAAATTACTGTGATTTACTAAATAAAAGCAATTAATTGACTTCAACACCTGCAGAGGGACTGCAATTCAGCAGCAGCAATGTTGTGTGAAAACTAGAGACTGAAAACAGTCAGTTTGTTTTCTTTGCCTAGCAATCAACAATTAATCTGAAAAACACAGGTATGGATACTTTGTATTTTGACAGGTTCATTTAATTGTAATTCAAACAGCTCCAGTAAACTGAGATTATTTCCACAGTTTCATTATACTGAACTCAGATGAATGCAGTGAATATTGAGAGAGTACGGATTTCATCTAATGGGTAAGTGGGTAAAATCTACAGAGCTCGTAGAAAGCTTCTGTACTTCTGAACAGCCTTCTAGAAATAGAATTTGTGCCCCACACTGCTCCTTCCCGAAGTAAGGCCTCGCTGAACTGCCTATCCCAAAGGGCGACTGCTGGGGCATTCAAAGACTCTTGGGTAACATCCTTCAAATCTTGCCCAAAGTGTCATAATACTTTAAATTGATTTGTAAATTATTTCACTAGACTTACAACAGGGATACTATACGGAATAGGAAGATGTTTGAAAAGCACAGTTCTGTGAAAGCACACGTGCTAAAGCATACATGGAGAGTCACAGCCAAGGAAAAAAGCCCTCCAAGTAGGTACCAAGCCCTAAATGGGATGGGAGCAAAAGAAAAGTCTGGCAGCTGCTCTTGTCTTTGGGGAGGGGGGAGGGGGAATTACAGCCACAGAAGTGTGAATCAATGGAAGCACAGGTCTGACTTGTTTGTAACATCTTCTTACAGCCTGTGATGTTATTTTGACATGCATAGAAGTCACTGGCTTACAGTTTAGCCAAGCCAGATGAAAAGCCCAACATAGGAAAAATGCAACATTTTTATCACTGTCCACTTCTAAAACTAAATTATATTTTTAATTACCTTGTAGCTTTGTAGTGATTTAAAAAAATATGAATGCACGAATTTCACATCTGTGCTTTTTGAACAAATCATCTATATCCTATTACATCAGAATTCTCTGGGGGTTAAGCAAGAGCACTAGTCCCTCTCACACTGGCCAGTATTTAAAGAACACATGAAAAATCCTTATTCAATCACGTAGGCAAAGTATCCAGCTACTGCAAGCAAATTAGTGATTTTTTTTTCATCTTAAAATACATGATTCTGCTCCAGACTGACACTGTTTAATTAACTGAAGCATTAGATACTGAAGGTCAGACCTCTGACCTCAGGTGATCTCTAGAGGTCCCTTCCAACCTACCTGGACTTTTTCCTATTGACCACACAGAAGACAGACCCCCAGCACAAAGAGGTTATGGTCTCAAACAAACAATACAAAAAGGGATGAGGGACAAGCTACATGTATATTCTATACCCAAAGAAATCTCAAACAGCTCTGCAGCTGTTTCTCTACCCTGAGACAAGAACAGACAACTTGAAACTCTAGGCAGGGTTAACTTATTTAGCTTGTACTGGACATTTCCTTTTGCCTTTAATAAATGCAAAAATAAAGCAAAGGCTTCAGTAAGATTAAGATCTACTGCTTTTGGAAAGAAACCAAACAATCTGCTATATCCTATTTCATCTCCAGTCATTACATACTCTATTTTTTCAACATAAGACTTCTTGTCCCCAGTTTTCAGCATTACAAACAATTTAAATTCTCTATTTATGCACCCCAATAACCAGGTGCCTTGTGGTCTCCGCTCTATCAGTGCTGGACAGCTTACCCAGTGTGCATCTTTGTGCTTTCCCTAAGTAATACCTCTGCAACAGGTAAAGATCCCAGGCAAGGGTAAGAAAGCCTGCCTCCAGAAAACCTCAGTTCCCTACACATACTGAAACTCATCTAACAGACTACAAGCAGTAAGCTATTGCTGCTACTAATTAACCCTGCGGAAGTTTTTGTCGATTGCTCTCTTTTTTTCCAAATGTTTTAATCTAGGATAAAAGTAGTAAGAACGCGGGCATTTTGTTTTGTATTTGTATAGTCTTATTTTCCTTTTGTTAGTTTGCTTCCCTTTGGTGATGCATGTTTCGTAAACACTGAAACACATTAATTGCAACAAGGTATACCCCTTAAATTGAACCTTTCTTTTTTTTTTTTTTTTTCTGCTGATAAGGAAACATTATATAACTTAGTATTTATTCAGTTCTAACATATTATGAGAATGTAACATCCTATGCTAGAAAAGGAACATTAAATTACTTCTATTCATTTTTTGTGTGTCATTAATTTCCACCCACAATCAGTCTAAAATTCCAGAAAGACTGTTGGACTATTCAGGCAGTATGTTAAATAAGTTATTGTTTTTCTCAAATTCTAACTCAATTTTATGTTTTTTTACTTCAATAAGCTTCCAGGCAGCTCATAGAATTTTCTTCCACCCTGTTTTTGTTACCCACCTTCCCGATTTTTTGCTTCCTATGCTCATTCTGGTCTATCTTTTAAATCGCATGTGCTTCAGGGCAAGGATCATCGTTTCTACGTGCTTACTTATTCATAGGGTCTAGAAGGAAAGTAGCGCATTACATTCTTTAAAGCTTTCCAGCAGGATAACTTAAGTATTTGTCAAACACTGTAAAGAAGTTGCTTTTGTTCCACTTAAGTTAGCTGCAAAGTAGCTTGACAGCTTCTCTCCCTGTACAGCATTATCCTCTATAGAGAAGACATTCAGATACAATCTTGAGATGTAGGAAGCAGTAATACAAACATTTCTGGTCTTTGGTTTACTATTAACACATACCTCATTTAGAGAGCTACAAGCCTCCAGTAACCCACTGTGCAGAGATGGCTCAGAACAAAAGTGACGAGCAGAAGCACAGCAATGTTCGCTGCTTAGGTCCGTATCACCTCTAGAAGTTTTTGTTGACTTCACCAAAACTTCAAGATTATGACTCAATCTCTCTGATTTGTCTAAGGGCTCCCTGAAGCCTTCGAAATCACCCCAGGAACTGCTGGGTTCTGAGATACTATCACTGGTCTCAGAAACCCCCTCACAACTTCTCCCTTTGCTATTCACTACAGGGAGGGTTTGCTGAATTACTTCAAGATTAATAATTTCTTCGTTATTTGTCGTTTCATTCAAATTACAGTCACTTTCACTGAGACACGTACCACCATCTTCAACGGCTAGGTCTTTTAGAGACACCTGGTGTGATGTGTCTGTATTAGTAGGACTTTCTACTAGTGACAGGTTCTGCATCTTTGTTTAAGGAAAATTCATTTGTTGAAATCTGTATTGTAAAAAAAAAAAAAGGCTACTGTAGTTCAGTTGCATTAGAAATCTGAGTATTTCCAAAACAGAATCAAATTCTTCATTTCACCCCAAAGAATAATAACAATGCTAAATCAAAACAGGACGTCCTTCAGCCTCTCCTCCAGTAATCAGCACGTGCATGTTATTTAGTCTCACTTTCTGTGTAGGATATTAGCCTGCAAAGAAAGAATTATAAATAAATACTTTTGTGATAAGAGCTGTGTAGGAATAAAGAAAGATAGCTGATAAGGCAGGAGAAAGAACGCTCAGGTTAAACAAAACACATTCCAATATTATAAAGCTGCAAATCACGGTAGGAAAAATTATTTTAAATTTATAATTAACTATCTGCCCACCCCACAAGCACGCCATGACATTAGAGCCCAATATTCAGAAAACACTTAACAGAAGCTGTTGCGTATTGAGTACTGGTTGAGTATACAGGAGACAAACCAAACTAATTGTAGACAATATCCAACGCTTACTAAGTATTTTCTATAACTATTTATTCCATCCATCTTGTGTATACTCAAACAGTGCTTTTTTTGTTCGCATGGACTTTCCCCGTCCGAGAGATTCCTGAAGAGGTGAATGGGACTTGCAGCAACACGGGAACCGGCCGTGAAAAATACAGCGCTTCCAACTATTTAAGAAATTAAGGCAGGTGTAACACGCTCAGCTTGGCATCTGTAAATTACACAGGCAATACTGCATTTATCATTTTACATTAATCACACTTCCCCCAGCACTTTTGCGAGAGACGAGCTGTTTGGGGGGGCGGGTTAGGAGCTACGCTAAAACCCCCTCAGAAAGCCTGGCCGCGATTACGAGATTTTCTGCGTATAACACACAGAACAAATCTTGGGGTGCTTTTCCCCCCCCCCAAGTTCACCTCG
>VZSZ01003624.1:45254-74845 GCA_013398815.1 Ibidorhyncha struthersii
TCCCCCGCCGCGCCGAAGGGAGCCGCAGCCCTTCCTCAGCCCTGTCGCCGCCGAGTCTGGCCGTCGCCCCAGCGAAGCCAAGAACTTCCCCGGTTCTCCAGCCTCGTCCCCGGGCCTCGGTCCCTGCGGTTGTCTTCACCCGCGTCTCCCTCGGGTTAACAGCGCCCTGCCGTCTTCCCTGCCAGAAGTCAACTTCTGCCCTCCGGGAAGAGGCTCATTTTTAAATCGTGATGCGGACAAAAAAAAAGTATTCACGTTTTTTTTTCCCCCAGCTTCTTTCCGGCAGGCTGAGGATGTGTGGTTTGGTGGTGGTGGTTCGTGTTTGCTGTTAGTTTGAGAATCGCTAAAAGCCTCACATAGTTACAAAATTCCAGGATACAGCCTTTAAAAAAGTAACCGCCAATCCACCCAGTAATACGATCTCATGATAAAATGGTTGGAACAGACCAGCGGCAGTCTCTCAGGATCTCTTCCTCTCTCCCTCCTTTTGCCGCACAGGGAACCTGGTTGTCCCCCCTCTCTGCTGAGGCTGGGACTTGATCCGCTCGTAGCAGACAAAATCAGAAGCTGTGGGTTTGGTTGCTGCGGACAGGTCACCCCGCAGCCTGCAGTGACCGTGTCTTCTCACCCACCTCTTGAGGAGCAACGGTGCGGGCTGGAGGTTGTGTGCCCAAGGCTGGCTGCTCCCACATCTGGGTGGCAGAGGGAAGAGCCCAAAGAAAACTCCTCAGCCTCCCTGTCCCTGGGACTGGGTTTAACACCTGGGCAGTCCCAAGCAACAGGGGACTGTTGTAAAAGCAAGGAAAAAGGTTTCCTGGAGCAAGGCCCAAAGCAAAAAGCATTTTCTAGGCATTACGGTACATATGTTTTCCAGCCCAGACACAGACATGGTGCGCTCCCCTCCCACGCATCTGACTCTCATTCCAGGCTGTAGTGCTTTATCTGAGGGCGAGAGGCTGAATTTGGGAGTAATGCCCAGACACAGAGCCAAAGAAACTTTACTGGCAAGCCTCTGAAAGATTTTTTTTAGTTTGTTTTCTTTCTGCTTTGGAGCAGTTTCTTACCTTCTGTAGCCATCCCGTGGCAGCCTACAGCTCTGAGGATATCCTACCAGCTCAGCGAGACTGTGATCGAGCTCCAAAGCACCTGACACTTGTTACGATAGCATCACCATTCCTATGCTGCAGTAAGTTTGTGCTGCAGGGACCTCCGGGGTTCCAACTCTTTTCAGTTTTGAAGGGAGCTATGCGTTTTTCAGCTGCCAGGGTTGTTTTGCACGGCTTTACATTTTCACCTTTGTCTTCTCAAAGGAAAAGGCTACAAACAGACTGCGCAAAGGCCCAGACGCTCCTCTGTGTACTACGCTCTGCATCCGGAGGGGAAGGCGTGCATGGGTTTTGCAAACCTGCCTCTGCTTTGCCAAGTTCAAGCTGTGTTTGCAGTTGTCTGGAGCAGTGGGAGAGCTGGTGAGGACCGGAAGCTGCCCCAAACCTTAGAAACCTCAGCGTAGGAACAGAAGAAACTGTAGTGCCTTCTTCCCAGAGTAACATCAGTAACTTCATTAAGAACTTGCCACATAACGGTGGTGGTTATTTCCCTCTCCAGCACACCTTATAACTCACCTTGGAAAAACCAGTTGCTAAGCCTGAGTCCCTGCAGAGGAAGCAATGGGCTGCACCATCTGCTGGATGTATCTACTACTGCCTCCACTCTCAGGGGAATGCAGGTGAAAACCCACAGAATCACCCCAAGTAAAATCTGCACTGGTGTGTTTTGGACAAGTTTTCAAATTAGGAGGAGGCAGCATGAGGCACGGCCACCCTACAAAGTGGATTTCACCTGCCCTCCTCTGAACTCATTTCTCTTGACTCAGCCCAGCTGAGTGCAAGTGCGACAGCTGCTGTTGAGATCCCTAATTCATGTTTTAAATGACACCCTCTCATAGAATGACTAGTTTAAGTTAAAAGCATTATCACAGTTGAATTAAGAGTTTTCCCCTCTGAAGGATACTGGGGACAAATATCATGTCATCTCTTTGGAGGATTTCTTATGATTTTGTCTGACATGTAACAGGCCTTGGGATTTACCCCATAATTACTGCATTAAATCAATAATTTCTTTACGAACTATCACTTTAATTTCTTTTTATAATAAACCAGTCTGTATTTGGAGGGTAAATATGCCAAAAGCTTCAAACATGGACTATAGGTTTATATTTAGAGATTTAAATATATACATCTACTAGAGCAGAACCTCACTACTCAAAAACTCACCAAGACAAACAACTGAATTGACTGAACTCGCATCTGCAGCTGCTATTGCTGCTCCTGCAACCAATCCTGCTGGAAAATTATTTCTAGAATTATTCTTTTTTTTCATGTTTTCCTTTGGAAAAATACCAATTTGTGATCAAAAAACTCAATAGTATGACTGAAAAGTATTTACTTCCACAGCAAATCAGCACCACACTGCTGTAATAGGAATTTTTATTTGTTTGTGAATGATCTGGTCCTGAATTACTGACTTCTGTGATTCCCCTGTAAATGACTATGGTGATATGGACAGGTCTTTTCTTCATTAATTTTCTCTCTTGGAAAAAAATATATAAAAGCAGTACATTTGTATGCAGAATTTTCAGTGTTTTTTTTAATTGAAGCATTAAACAAGATTAATTCACTCTTTAAATGACTGAAATACTTTCTTTAAATCCTATTAAATATTTGGATGTCTTTTCAAAAAGAGTAAGTTACATTTAGCTAAATTGGCCTAAAACGTAATTTAGAAAGCAAGAGTAAACATGTTTTCAGAAGCTGATAAATAATTTCGAGTGACTCAAAGTGACTTTTCATTAAATGAGCTGTCTTTTCAGCAGAGGAATAACATTTTTTTTTTCTCACTGTAAGCACCCAGATTTTAGAAGTGTAGGACATCAGGAATTCTTTCATTTCAATACTAATAGTGCTCAGCTTTTTGAAAATCATTGCAGATATCAGATCTAAACACTGATTTAATGGATTAGCTACAGCTTAAATTTGAAAATGTCATTGATTATTCCATTAAACTCCCTCTTGGAAGCACAGTGATTTTTGCCATATCTTCCAACTTTGCTTTGCTTTTGGTATGGATGGTTCAAAATGTCAGTAAAATCCTTCGTCTTTTTCCTGAGTTAGAAATGAGAACAGCAGCACTTGAGGGCAAACTTTACTTCTCTGCAGTGCACGACGGGTGCAGATTTGCTGGACCCCCTGCGAAATATGGCTCTGTGTGCTAAAACAGTGGGAGAGGAGTCACTGGCATTCACCTGCAGCAGTTAGCAGGACCTGGCTAAAAGATGAACAAGAATC
This sequence comes from Ibidorhyncha struthersii, assembly GCA_013398815.1. NCBI lineage: Eukaryota > Metazoa > Chordata > Aves > Charadriiformes > Charadriidae > Ibidorhyncha > Ibidorhyncha struthersii. The sequence goes on from VZSZ01003624.1 coordinate 48,599, forward strand.
TTTCCAACAGCAGATGGCAGCTCTCCCTTGTCTCACTTGCATGCATACTCTTAGTCCTCATGAGCAGGGGAAGTAATTCATTCCCTCTACGCACTACATTAAAAAGTTATTGGACCACCTGCTTTATGTGCTGACCGCAGAGAAGCTGTTTCACAGGACCCCTACATTGATGGGTTGTCAGAAAGACCTACCCATAAAAATAGCAACATCCTTTGCCTGGACGTGTAAGATACACTTTAAGTCCCTCTCTTCTCTCAGGTGTGGAAGATAGGGAGTTCTAATCCACCTCTCAAAAACACCAGATGTGTAAGAGATGTATGTGCCCTGGGTTCAGTGGCTGCCTTTAGCGCTTTTGTCTAGCACAGTAGCATGGTTTTGAAGCAAAGCTTGTGTTTGCTTCTATGGCTAGTCTGGTTCTCAGAGTGATTTTGAGGAGCACTGTCCTGGTTTGAGGTAAAACAGGATCAATTTTGTTCAGTAACTTTGCTTCTTAGCTGGGCCTCTTCTAACTACTGAAATTAACAGCATATTGTGCAGACAGTGTTTGCTTTCTCAGAGTGATAAGACCAATGTTTATAGCTGATGCCCAGGCACGATATGTGGAGAGGCTCTTGCTTATACTTATTGCTGTAACAGCCAAGGCCAACCAACTTTGTCATTTGTTCTGTTGGAGGGTTGGAAGAGGAAAAGCGCAGTGGGGTCCCACCTGTGGGGAGGAGCGGACAGGACAGGTGACCCAAAACTGACCAACGGGGTATTCCATCCCATCTGCCTCATGCTCAGTATAAAAGCTGCGGGATCAAAGGGTCAATCTTCTTTCTTCAATGGCTGGTGTCCGAGGAGGATTCTGATTCTGCCTTTGGTCCCAATCCTGAATGCAGATCTGGAATCCAGTTCCTGTCTGTCACTGAGTCCAGCCTGGGACTGCCCCAGTGCCAGCCGGTGTTGTGATTGTCACCCTGGGAGCTTGATATGGTTTTGTATATATTTCATTATTTTCCTTTTTATTTTATCATTAATATTTCATTAAAGTAGTTTAGTTCTTTCTAAACTCATAAGTCTCTTTTTGCTTCCTCTGCCTCTCTCTTTTTTAGAGGGCTAGAGGGGAGAATCTGTTGGTCTCACCTGGGGTCCCCAACGTCCCCAGTGGCTGATTTGGCCTAAACCATGACAAGCACAAACTAGGTGTCTTCTGGGAAAAGTCAGTGAAATGCCCTTCCACTCTGGTACTTCATGGAAACATTGTCTTCCAAATCCATATGTGGGCTGCACTACTTTAAGATTCTCCAGAATGTTACATAGCATGTGCCAATAGAAGACTCTCAAACCATTCAGAGCTCCCACAAGATCTTGAAGTGGTTCTTGTGCTATACGTAAAGGGCCAAGTGCCATAGGCACCTTCCTATTTGCCAGCACCTGTCAGCCATCAACTCATTGCCACCACTCCATCATCTGCTGACACTTCTAGTCTGAAATCCTTTCCTGTCTTCAGCTGCTTTCCCTTCTGTTGTCAGTCCTACTTGCTGAACCCCTCATTTCTTTTATCAGATCTTTTTCTTACTATCCATTTACCAGCTGTTCTCTCTTCTGCCTTTAGCCTCCTGAAAACTCAGAGAGTTGTGACTGGGGCCCCTTATGGGGTGATAGTGCTTGTTATTCCATGAGAGGGACATGAAAGGGACATGAGAGGGACAAAGGTTTCCTGGGAAGCAGAATAATTTGCTGGCAGAAGCAGGAGGTTGCTAACGTCGTGACCACTCCTGGTATGAGAGCACTGGCAAGCAATAGTCCACAGATTTCAGGAGAATAAAGGGTGATCCTCTCTAAGTCCCATTACACTTCATTGAGAGCGTGGCAGGCGTGAGCACAACACAGCAGCAGCTGCTCACATGGACTCTGTCACCATAGTGGAGAACCTGGAGAAACGACAGTGCTTTGACACGGCTCCAGGGTCTTGGATCCCACAGAAGATCCCTTCAACGTTGTAACTGTAAGATACCTTTTTTACCTCCTTCCTACCATAGGTGGCATCAGCGCCCCCGTATGCATACTCCTGTTTCCATCACAGTAAGCGTGCTGCTTTTCTATACGTGTTGCTTGGCAGGAGGGACAAAGCTTCTGATGGAATTACATCTTTGGGCTCAGATCTGCAGGGAAGAGATAAATATCACCAGAGTACCCAGGAGAGCTGGCACACCTCTAAAAGCAATTCTGCAGGGGCTATGAGCTGCAGGAGAAATCATTCACACAGCAGCTACATGAAACTATCAATAATGATCAGGAACTGCCTGCCCAGTCCTGACCCAGTACGGGTGACTTTGCCTCAAAGCCATGCAAAAAACATTGTAACGTATGTGTAAAACAAACGGTAGAATGGCAGGGCTGAGAGCTCTCCCAGATGCCACACTGGCTACTCAGAAACAAAGCCTCTGGAGAGGTGGCATGGGCCCACAACAGTGTCTCTCCCCAGAGCCACCAAGTTGCTGCACACATATCCTGCGGGCAGGCCTGTGGCAGGAGCCAGAGAGGGAGACTGTTCAGCGCCTTCCAGTGAGTGACATGTGAGTTCAGTCCTCAGAGAGATAGTCTTCTTGCACCAAATTATTTGCTACTGTAGGCATAGCCAGTGGCCATCTAAAGGTCTCGCTTCTCATGATCCACCCAAGCAAGCGAAGGATCCTTAAGGCAGATAATTACACATCTCTTGAGCTCTGAAACCTCCAACTCCTGCTTCTCTTACTGCTGTTTTTTTCTCCTACTTAAAGCTCCTTGCCCTGAGTGTAATCAAAGCAGAAAAACTGGGAGCATGTTTCCTCCTTACAGTACCCCTTCGGTACACAGGTGGAAGTGGGCCCTACACTCCCTGGACCTGCTAGAGCTCGTAGAAGGATGCTACGTAGCCCACATCTTCAAAAGCTGGTTGCTTAAATGTATGGCAGTAGCATGTGGTACCACAGTTGAATTGTATTTGGTGTTTCACAGTCACGCACCTATACCTGCTCCGTGCTTTAATTTCCTATTAAGCTACTGTTCTGTGTTGCTTTCTCTGCCGCTCATTCAGAATCGTCATAAACATATATTGAGTATAAGTCCAACAGTCTCTGCTGCCCACATGGGTTTTCAGATACGTAGACATTAATTTACTGAAAGCGTGCCTTGTAATTTTTGCCAGTCCCCTGCATGCACTGTAAACTGAGTCACGATCTCTGCAGTTTGCAGCTCACTAATCCTCTGGTTTAATGCCTGATTAGGTCCCAAATCCATTATTGTTAGCGAGATGTGGGTGTGGGGAGGGTAGGAGGATTTCATCCTCTCGGCTGAGAGTTAAGCTGCTAGAGGTACACCCGACTGGTGCTGTACCAGTGTATTAATTAGCTTGCCTGGAAATTTCATCAGTGCTGTTCAGTGAGGTTGTTGAAAGGTCAGACGCTCCATTAGAAGTGTTGTGCTTCAATTCTAAGTCATAGCACTTGACGCTTAACAAACCTCTAGGAAAAAAAATGAAATAAAGCATTAGCATAAAAATATATTTAAAATCTCAAGTCCACACTTCAAGCATCATTTGAAAGAACACTGAATCATAATAATTAGCATCTTTGTAGCTCCTTAATTACAAGGATCTCACTTCTTTATTCTTCAAGTGAGCTTCACAAGGGCTCTAAGGTAGGTGGAGTAATGGTCACCACTCCATCTTGCACAGTGGGAAACAGAATTAAAGATAGTTTAAGTTATCATCTGCCCCCAAAAGAAGACATCAAGTCCCTGGTGGATGTCTCCATGTCCCAAACCCTGTGAAATGAAATTAATTACCAGTAAAGATGTCATTTTATTGCTTAAAGTGTAGCACTGCAGTATGAATGAAAAACACATGCCATCTTTGCAAGAAAATGAAAACATGGAATTAAATGGCAAAAAGGCAGAATTTGTGTGAGTTTTGCACACGTGTGCAAGGCAGTCATCTGCCTTTCCTGCCATGTGGTGCCACCACTCTGGTAAAGCAGTGACTGTGGTACAGACAACAGGCAAGGGCTTAGCTATCAAATAAAATAGGTGACAATTTCTGAAGCTGAAGTAAGCTGCCAACTGAACTTTCTCAAACCCTTGCTGTGCCTGCTCTTACCCCTGGGAGGTGGGAACATGCTATCTCGGACCTCTTGCTCAGCTTTAAGGTAGGACACGCGTGTCTCACAGCCGGATGAGCAGAGAATATGTGTCCCAGGCGTTACGGTAGCACGGGGGGACAGCTGGCAGCTTGTGAAGCTGCAGTAAATGGGTCGCGTTGGGCTGCGGGGGAGCCCCGACCGACAGGGCGGACTGTCAGCTGGAGGGTCTGCAGGAACAAGCCCTTCTCTCCCATCTCCGCTGCAAACATCCCACATGTGCTCTCGGCTTGTCTCTCCGTTCCCATCACAGCTAAGAATACAGTGCGTACCACGCTCCATCAAATGTTCTAGAAGAGCACCTATAGCATATGGATTGCATCTAAGCCTTATTCAACCACTTCCTTGAGCTGTATTTCCAGATGCTCTTTGCAGCGTGCAGTTAATAAGAGGGCAGGCTTTAACCTTATTCCGTCTGTATTGCAAGTGGTAAACTAAATACAGCTGAATGTATCAGAACGTACCCGTTTTTTGAAAAGAACCAATTGTCAGGAGCTGGATGGGGAAAGGAGGCAGCTTTCCAGCTCCCTGTGTGTCACACCGTAAACATAAGGCTGGACAATTTACAGAGAAGATCAAAAGAGGGCAGGCGAGAGTACGCAACCGATTCCTCCTGCGCGAACCAGGCTATCACAGCTAAAACTGGAAGAGGGCAGCATGCGTTTCATTTAATGGTTTATATCGCTCCATTGCTGAGGTCATATTTCTGAGAGCAAATCAGTCATAAAAGCAGGGAACCTCTGCTGCGACAACTGGGTCTGGCCTGGAAATTCAAAGTTTGGCTCTAGATCCAAACACTCCCCAAATGCCCAAGGACTTGCATTTTAAGATTCAGATTATATCCATTTCTATTCACGGTTTTAAAACCCAGAAAAGGCTTAGCATGCATCTATTAGCAGCTGGCCCAGGCTTCTTATGCTATTGTAAATGAGGTTTGCAGGACTCTGCAGAATATCATCATAAGGTTGCAATTAGCGATGAGAATTATGCCACACACATTTTACATTAAAGGAAACAGTTGCGGTAAAAGGCTGTTCAATTCAGGCAACGTCAAAGGATGCAGTTCGTGTAAATTAATAAAACAGCAAATATTAACTTGAGATGTACAGACACTCCAAAAGTTTATTTTTCAAAAAGCTCTTGTTGAGAAGTTTGGTCACACTTTATATTAATTTTCCATTTTTGCATATTTTATAGAAAGGCACTAATTTATTATCAGCTTGAATACAGACATTATTTAGACGGGTATGAATGCGTCAGGGAAAAACATGAGTTATATGGATATGAACATGTCAAGGAAAGGCATTTTGTTAACTAAAAGTCCCTTTGAAAGTAAATTTACTAAGCTATTAAATTTTATAAAATACTTAACCATTTACTAGCCTGTCTGTCTATTCACCAGTTGTTCTCTACTTATAAGCTCTTGATGCTTTCTGTGCCGTTTATGAGTAGAACCTTGCTGAACAAGGTGACTTGAAAACTTCAGCTTTTTTAGTTTACAGCTAACACCTGCATGTTGTTCTCCCTGCAGTCAGTGAGACTGTTTCATTAGCTGTAATTGGAATAAAGACTGGTGCCTCTCTTTTGAAATAATGACACCGAGGTTTCTATACATAAATCAATTTATATGGAAAGGCTGGTGGGCAAAAATATTCTGAATACAGAGAGGACTGAACTGAATATAGTGAGGTAAGTTTAGTATTTTAGATCTTCGCCTTGTTTAAATTTTAATGTATTAATTTTGCATTTCTATACAGCATCTTTCAACATAGAAGTACTGGGCTAAATTTAGTTCCAGTTAATGCAAGCTCCTAAGCTACCAAGTAAGTAGGGGCCATTTGACAACATCTTCAGGAAGGGCTGTAACAGCACAAAGCACCTTCTTGCAGAGAATCTCAAATGAAGACTCAGAAGTCAATGGCATCAGATGACATCAATTCACATCAATTGTGACAGTCAATTGACATCAGATGGCAAATGCATGCAGCCAGCACATCTGCATCGCATATCACAACAGCATTTGCTTCTGAGACACAGTCAGGTTCAAGCTGCTGTTTCCCAGGCAGAAGCCTCGTGGAGGACAGCTATGTAGGCCCCCAGCTGAGCCTGATGGCACCTCCATCCCTGGAAGTGTTCAAGGCCAGGTTGGATGGGACCTTCAGCAACCTGGTCTAGTGGAAGGTGTCCCTGCCCATGGCAGAGGGGTTAGAACTAGATGATACTTAATGTCCCTTCCAACTCTAACCGTTCTACGATTCTATGGTGTGTTTTACAGTATACTGTTTTCCATACTCCCGCAATGGGGCAAATTATGCCTAGAAAATCTTATTGCAGGACTGCTGAGTATTTGAAATGCCATTAGTGAAGTGGGAAGGGAAAAGCAGCAATGCAGAGCCTGCAATAAGAAGCACCCGAGGTGGTTCCACAGGTTGAAAGTGATCTTCAGACACAGTGTTGGCAAGGGAAACATCAGCTTAGCCAGAGAGCCATTGCAGTGGGAGCACTCTGACTGGCAGCGGCTGTGGCTGAGCCATTGCTGCACTCCGGCAGCTCTTGGGCTGCACTGCAGCTTGACTGGGCACGCTTTGTCCCATGCCCATGGAAGCGGGTGGCAAGGCTGAGTGTTTCTCCCCTTGCAGCAGGGTTGAGGAACAGGCCCTCCTGACACCAGACTCCACACCCAAACGGTTGGTTGGGCACCTGTTGTCCACCCTCAGGATATTTGCTGGTAAAGGTGACATTCACATTGCCCGCTCTTGGTAGCAGTCAGATGTGATCAGAAGTGCAGGCTCAGATCTGTGCTCAGCTGGCAGTGCAGGCAAGAGAGGTTAACCCTCTTGTCCTGTGAGCCACATGCCAAAATTTGCCAGTCTTACATCACAGGCATCCAAGGAGCTGGGGGAACTCCGGCAGCCATCCCTCCATCCTACTGGTAAACTGAGCAAGGCTTGGGTTGGTACTGGGCAGCCTGGTTAGTTCAATTGGATCACGCATACTTGATTTGCCCCCCAAGCTGGGGATTTGGCGAACCCAGCAGAACATGAGCTATAGGCCTGGAGAGGATCTGTGCTTCATCTGGGTGGAAGCAGCACACACGTGGCTGCTGGTTGATCACCCCTTGTGCAGAGAGCTGCAATCTGCTGCCCAGTTTCACCTAGTTCTGTGCGAGGATACCACGTGCCTCAACCACGTGTTGGTACACTGCGGGTGGGCTGCTAAAGGTTCTTCCCTTTCTCACCCACGGGCTTGAAGATAAAAATATGATTCCCTGTCACTTACTTGCCTTCTCAAGCTTAACTATCCATGAGATGGGTTGTTCAACTAAGGGACTAATGATGATAGTGATTTGCACCCCATTCCCCAGACAGCCACGCCAGCAGCCTGCAATTCAGAGCACTCTGTTCTGTCATGGTTTTCCTGTTATTTTTATCCTTTTCTTTTGCTACATCTCCAAAAAATCTGCAGAGTCTTAGCTAATTCGGCTTTGTTTACTGCAAAGATTTCAATATTCAGTGAACCTGACCAAATTACTGATTTCAAATGTCTGATCTATAGCATGGATAGAATGTTGAGTCAATTACAACTAGCTGAAATGATGTGTGTGTAGAAGTGCAGGCTGGTTTGAGCACCATACCCCTTTCCATCTCCACGCTTTTCCCAGGAACTGAAGATACTTTTTCAATAAAATCTGGAATCGATGATTTTACAACAGCACTTTCCAGAGATCAGTTTGCTGGCTATGCTTCGAAGTCCCTGGCACTCTAAGAAACAAGGCTCAGCAAGAAATTTGAGAGCAGTGTGTCTGACTGGAGCATACATTTTGTACAAATACACCTGGGGCTATGATTTTCCTAAATTTTCTTTGTGAACGGGCAGTTACCTTCCCAGCTGTTGTACACTCTAGAACCACTGTGAATAAAGCCACACAAAGTGTAACTGGCCACTGCCATTGTAATTTAAAGTACTTTTAGCCATCAATGGATCATACTGCAAAGCACAGGTTTTCTTAGAGCTCTTCCATGAGCAAGGGGACCATCACGGCTGAAGGAGCTACCTCCCTTCAGCTGAGCCCTGGGACCTGGCCCCATATGCATTTCCTACTTGAGTTAACAGGTATGTTTTGTTCCTTGGGTGAAGCAGACGGAAAGTACAAGAGAGACTGTTACCAGGGTTGTGGCACTTTAATAGCTTTTGATGTTTGTCCACACCTTTCCCATAACTGTGAGTTACCAAGGTTGACCTGCCCATCCCACTCGCAAGGGCTGCGTTTACAACAAATGTGTTTTGTGCCTACAGAACTTTTCCGTAAGGTCTCAGCTGCTGGTGCAGAGGAAAAAGCCTTTTTGTGTGTTTCACTAACAAATCTTCCTTCATTTGCCCAGATTTTCTACCAACTTTATCACAATTTTGTAACAACTAAGCTGAGAAAACAGATTTGCAAAGTCCATACTAGAAAGGTTCTTCTCTCATCTTAAATAGCAATTTATCCTAACATCATATATGGAATAATTGTATGATATGACAAATTCACACCAAGCTTTGTTTGTTCCAATTGATTCAACAGTTTTCCCCAATTAATGACAACAATTTTTCTGTAATATAAAAATGAATCAGGTCATTTTCTAGACTTGCAATCTGATCTTTTGAACGAATTCATCCAGAATTTTACATTTCTGAGGTGGATTCATAGTGCTAAAAGAGTAGGTGTATAAGCAGCAGGCCAAATAATCAGACTAAATGATTCACGGTGTATATATAAAGTGGCAAAATAGTCATCTTAAGGAAAACATATGTTTGAAGAACACTTAATGTTTATTTTCCTATTATTTGACTAATTTTGAAAGGCATTTTTCATGGATACAGAATGTTAAGTAAGAAATAGGACAATATTTTGCCTTAGGGGGATTGTGTTCTTATCTTCTGACTGCGAGAGGCATGGGGTGAAATGTCCAAGCTGTTCTAGCTGTCATAGCTATGTAATACCACTTTGAAGTATGTTAATGTTCTTTCTGAGCTGTTCCACTGCTCTCCACTGAAACCCTCCCATTACAAGTTGTCTTCAAATAACAGAAACAGCTCGAAGGACCCTTAATCTGTAGGGCTGTGCGATGCTGCTTTAGACATGTTGTAAAAGGGGACAAGAAAAGACAAGAAATTAAAACTAACTGATGTGGTTAAACTGTGGAAATTCATGCGTCTTGAATTCCATGGACTTTAATCATTTCTGCGATCTGTTTAGTTAAGCTGTTGTAAATCCTAGTGTAAGCACTATGAGGGATATTTAGTGAGGCTAAGACAAGGAAGACTTGTTTCCCTAGGCTCTTTCCACAGTCACGGGAGAGAGGAGAGGACTTTGCCAGGAGAACAGCTGGGGCTGTGTATCCACTGAACTGATCTCATGAAAAGATGCCGAAAGAGCGATGTTGCTTCCTCTAGTCTGTCTGCTCCCTCCAGCGAGCTCTTGTACTCGCTGGGCTTTCCCATCAGCCAGATCAGCTTTCTAACAGAAGAAAACGATGCTGTATTTTTCTGCCAGGTTAGTCGGCTGCCAGGCTGGTGGCTGAAGACGCACACGGGGTGGTGACCTGACCTTCTCTAGGTGGGGACTCCCCTCAGAGGGTGATGAGCAGTACTTTGAATCATTGATTGTCTTCACAGAACTCTGCCTTATAGAGCATAACCATTATTCTGCCATACATATATGTACATATATATATACACGGACACAGGTATGTATCAATACATATATATGCCTGTTTAAATACAAACTATGGAGACATACATACCCCTACATTTGCCAAAGAAGGGGTTACATCATGTATAAAAACTATGTTAAGGAGCAGTTTGTTTAAAAAAGTGTTGCTATGGCTGCAGTGGCTTTTGTGTAGGGTTATTTAAAAGTGGGTTTATGCAGAACCAAGTGACAGACAGATGTGTATCTTTGTGTGGTCAAATTGCCACTGGCTGTTGGTTCAGCTTTGCTTGCTAGTTATGACAAAGGCCAGCACTTCACCGATGTCCTGGGTGAGCAAGTCTGGAGCTCACTAGTCATAGCCATCTTTGGGCAGCTGTGGTGCAACCAATCACTCTGAAACTGTTTGCTTGCTTGAGAAAGGAGGAGGATGTGTGTCATTTCCTTGCATAGACACATAACTGTAGTAACTGTAGTTTTCCTTTCTTGGGTTTGTTTTTTTTTTTTTTTTTAATGCGATGGTAAATCACTTGAGACCTATAATGCAGTGCAAACTGCATAAGAAGGCCAAGGCATGAAAAGGTTGAAGGATTTGATTTTTTTAATGGGTCTTCATTTGAAGTCCTAAAAAAATCCAAGAGGCACCTGAAATGACAAGGCACTTAAAAATGTCTTCCTTGGATTACACAGTGAGCCTATCGAACAAGTCATGAAACTTACCTTGAAAGGCATGGGAAAGAAATGTGGCATGGAGTCTGGGGCTGAAGGGCCTGCAGAAGAGGTGATTTTAAGAAAGAGCAAGTGAGTGTTTGGCAGACGTGAAAGGAATACTTGTTCATTGCCATGGGATAGTCCAGCTTCCCAGAAAGAAGTATTTTGAAGGTCCAATATTGGGGATTATTTTTGTCCTTGTTTGCTTTCTTCTGGGCAATTGAAGCAGTTTGTGGCATAATCACAGATTTGAACAGCATGATCCATATCTGATGGGTATAACAGTATTTCCAATACTCTGTTCATTGCTCTGTTGCTTTCCATTTTATTTTATCTTCTTAAAAAAGCACACACAAGAAAAAGGGAAAAATATAACAATAAGAAAAGAGAAGGAAGGAGAGCAGACATTCATACTTCAAAGATCTGAACACAGTTGATAAAGCCCTGACTGTAAATACCAAAAGGAATATCATTCCTTTCTTCCCTCTTTCTTCCTTTCTTGAAAATGTTTATGAACAGTATGCATTTTTTCACTTGCTTGGGAAGTCCAAGTCCAAGAACTGTGCCATTAGCGAGGTGCGCACCGTGCACATCCCCACAGCACGTTAGCAGAAGTCTGCGTGCTTGCTCATTTGTAGGTCACAGTCTGGGTTTTGCCCACAGAAAAGGTAGGTGAAGTTTTGAGGCTCAGGCTCTGCATAGGATGCCAAAAGATTTAATCCCTTTGGAGGAGAAAAACTAAATAACAGGTCAGTCCCAAGCCACCCACCTTTGTGGGTTAGTAGTGATTTGGTGCTATGTACAGACGCCCGGCTTCCCCAGGAGTCGATGGGCAAATGCTGTGTGCAGTGAACAGATCCAGATCCCGTGAGACCCTCTGTGCTATTTGGGATCAGCTCTGCCAAAATAGTCTGCCAAAAGTCAATTTACAATTGTTTCCATAACTGTGTCTTTATAACAGGTCATTAATTATCCTCCATGTTATTTATGAAACAGTTCTAGTGATTTTCAGACTTGGCCTTTCCATGCTGACATCTGTGCTGCAGAGATGTATTGACCAGGGCCCTGATGCCCCGCGAGCTCCACCTGGGCAGACTCTTGCTTAGGTGACCTCTCTGGAGATGCAGACCCTCCAATGAGCAATCACAATGGATCAAGGCCCAAAGGTTTTGCTTCCAGGACTTTCAGAGGTGAAACGTGCTAGAGCTGGGCAGACAGGAAAGCCAGGAGAGCTGCTCTCTGTGTGCAAAATTAGGAGAAAATCAGTGGTCTTGATTTTATGGATTAAATTCTTGGATGTAACTTGTGTGGTGCATCCCTAGTGCATACTATGTAAGTACATATGCCACCATAGGCATGGAATATATCATGCTATGATATGTTTAAGTGCTGACATTGAAATACTTGCACTAGCTGAAGATCTTATATATGTTTTTTTAGAGTTGCTCATCTTCATAATTGCAATCAGTAGTTGTATTTCCCGTCCTAAATTTTGGAATAATGTTGATTCTTTTAACGTCCAGCTATGACATTATCTGTTGGACTCATCTGTTTTTTCCTGTCTCAGATGTACCACAGGAGGATTTCAAGTAGCACGGATTTGTTCAAACCACCCACTTTTTGGCAATGGAGGTAGAAGGCCAAGTATTCCCTAGCAACTCTTAATTAAGAAGCAGGGATAGAGAGATCAGAAAGATAGTACTTAGTTGGTGAGGGTTCAGACTGGTTTAGCTAGAAGGCCAGGAAAGATATCCACAAGAAAGATGCTGTCTATCACCAAAGACTTTATAACCTGATACACCGATTACACTCGTGTAGGTGGTAGTCTGTGCTCGTAGCTGCGCCAGTATGGGTATACCTGTCATTCACCATCAGGTGTAAATACTAAAAAGAAATACAAAAAATCTCTCAAACCTTATCTGGGAGGAAGCGTACCAGAAACAGAACATCTCCAAGGGATGCTGGTACACTGCAAAGTAAACCCAGCACCTCCATAAATACAAGTACGGGCCTCCATAGTCTGAGCTAAAAGTTCATTCTCTGTGGGTAAACGGGGCAAGACCTGGCTCTGAACACTGCACGTGATCATCCTCATCACTAAGCTGCTGGTGGTCACCATGGCACAGTTTTCTCTCCCCATTCAGTGTTAGCGGGGTCAATATTGCTCCTGCAGGCCTCTTGGTCAATAGCCACCATGTGCTGGGCAGTAAGAGATGAGCTGTATCGATGCAAACGGTGTCATGTCATGACCTGGAAACAGCCTGTGCCCCATTTTATCTTCTAGCTTGGATGCAGCCAAAAATCTAGTGCTCAAGCTGTGCAGTGTGTCCAGTCCATGGCCTCTGTGTATTGGGTACACCAGGAGATGGAGCAGATGCTGGCATCCATCACACACCCAACGTATTGCACCACGTACATGAGTGAATCTGTGGAGCCTACATATGGATTAGGTACCTAAAATCCTCATTGGATGTGGGTCTTACTCATCTGGTAGGGTACAGATTAGGCATTTAAATGGGTAACTGTGGTTCTGACAATCCTCCCTCAGTAGACACCCAGGTCCAGAGTATCTAAACATCAAAGGTCCTTTATTTCCTGTCATTAAAGTTCCTCTGACTTTTGACCATCGTGCTCTGGGCCTGCAGATCTACAAACAAGGCACTTGTCCATGTACATCTCATGAGCTTGATACAGGAGGCTGTCTCAGAGCACACTGAGTATACTCCAACAGAAAGGGGCTCCCTCTAAGTGCAGACAGCTGCAGCTGCCTGAGAACAGCAAATCCAGCATTGTCCCCCTAGAAGGGAAGGCCTCATCAGCAAAGCAGTCACTGAGATTGTAGGAAAGCCAGGTTCGTTACCTATGCCTACAGGGACGCACATTCCTGCTTCCTGGGACACCACTCTAACCACCAAGTCTCAAAGAGAAGACCTCTCCCAGTTTCCACTTGAAAGGCATTCAAGATACATTTTGTCAGAAAGAGAGCAAATACAAATGTTAAGATTAAGGTAATCTCCTGAGGGTCAGGAATCCTGTAATATAAACTTTCTCCCTGGATCTACTCATCCAGACTATTGTCACATGTAGTAGACAGATAGTCCTAGGAACAGAGGTTGAAAGTCAGGTTGACAGTCTGAGTGATTGTCCCATGTCTTAAATGTTCTGAACACACCTCATGGAAGAGTGTGCATACAAACTTCCTCAGTGTGATGTTGTCTGCCACAGAAGAAAAAAGTGGATTCTGTTCCTTTGAAAGAAACTGCTGACATCCCTCTCTTGATGGGGTGCAGAATATGGATCCCAAGTAGATGGGGGCCCAGGCTGACAGCACTAGGAAGGAGCCTCAACACTGTATGTGGGTGAGGTGACTCTGGATTACACATGGCCTACTCCTTGTACTCCTCCTACCCAAGGACCCTGCACTGACACTGGATTTCTCTGTGAGCTATGGGCACACACTGCTGTGATAATGAGACATTTCGATCAACTGCTGAGCTCATAGTACTGCAGGAATACTGAAATGTGTTGGCTGAATGTGGCCAACACAAACCACAGTTCTACATGCTGAACCGAATTGGGTTGTGCAACCTTAATTGAGCTTTATATAATTTATTTATAAAGCACTGTATGAGCACTAGGAGGAGTTTTTAGTCATTGAATTGAGCAAACACACTGCTGTTGACTTGTCTCTTTGGCCAATCTGCTCTTCTGTTGGTTATCAACATGTTAAATGCCCAGTAAAACCAGTTGAGGTTCCTGAATATTACCTTTGTTCCACCAAAGTCAGGGTAGGAAGGACAGATGGCTGGACCATAGGCACCACTTGCTCTGTATATGTTTGTGTCTGTATGTGTGCTTATGTGCCTGGACTGACATATACAGACCATGTTCTGGTTTATATTGTAAATAACATGTTGCAATACTGTATCACTTAAATAGTGATATTACAGTATTCCAAGCAGACAGTATTTTACAAGAATCAATAACCATGTCAATTACTAATAGCTAAAACTGCTACAGACTTGTTTTCCAAGGATATCAGAGTACTTGGCAAGCACGGGGCTAATTCCTGCTCCTATATCATTGTATTGACCTTAGTGGAAATGTTTATGTAGAAAAATGTATAGAAACATTTGTCTATTTCTTACCAATAAAAGCAGAAAAGGTGAGTGAATCTTGTGTGATTTCTCTTCAGGAAGGACCTGACTTTCCCTACTTGACTGGATGCAACATTGGCTATCCATTTTAATTGTCTTCTTTACTCCCACTTCTGTGAGACAAGGCTCCTCCTCAGGTCTACCTTTCAATGCCTTTGATATTCTGCTGGATTAGACCGCTGATTTTACTAAGTCGAAAGAGATGACTCAAGAACCCTATCTTCACATTTGACAGTGTGCTGGAGTAGTCAAAAGCAAGAACTATACTACCATAGAAAGAAGTCCCTGTATGAAGGGACAGTTAATGAAACTGCTCCAGGTACCTTCTACTAGTGCGTATTGCTGTCTCCTTTCCTCTGAACAGTCTGTGTAACACCCATCCTAAGAATTTTTTTGGCTGCTGTAGTTCAAAACAGAAGGTCTTAGAGATTGGAAGGTCAATGAAACAAGAAAGCCATGATTTATGAATGAGACATTTGTGAAGGTGAAAGAATGACCACTTTTCCTGGATCCCAAAATCATCATTCAGTAGATCCTCAAATCTGGGCCAGCCAAAATTGTTTCTCATGCAGGTTTCAGAGCAAATGAGTTGGCACAGCCAAACAGAGCCACTAGCATAAAGGAAAGAAAAAAAAAGAGCAGTACATGAGAAATCATAGAAACATTGAGAAATTCAGGTTGGAAGGAACCTGTCACCTAATCCAGCTCTTCACTCAAAGCAAGGCCAGCTACGTGGGCTGCTCTGGGACTTGCCAAGTTTTTACTGTCTCCCAGGATGGAGATTTCCCATCCTCTGGGCAGCCTGCTTGCCCAGTGCTTGCCTGTCCTCACAGTAAAAATTTTTTTCCTTATATGATTTGATTTTCTCACTCTCCTACTTGTGTCCTTTGCTTTTCGTCCTACTGCTGTGCACCCCCAAGGACACTCTGGCTGCCTCTTCCAATACCTTCCCATAAGGTATGTTGAAGACAGCAGTAAAATTGCCCTCAGCCTTCTCTTCTTAAGGCTCAACAAGCCCAGTTCCCTCAGTTCCTCCACGTACATCATGTACTCCAGACCCCCACCTATCCTATCTGCTAAATCCTCTCCCCTCTCAGACCATTTTGAATCAATGATAGATCAGTGCAATCAAGAGGGACTGTGACCCACTGTCCAAATTGTGCCCTACTAGAATGAGGAGCAACTGCACTGAGATTGTTGGGGCATTGTCAGAGCTATCTGGGCTCCAAAATATTCTTACACCAGCAGTTTTTAAAATGCAGCAGTCTCTGGATCAGAAGTGGTCATGACTGTTGCTGCCAAGGTAGTTCTAAATTTCTGCTCATTGCAGTTATTGCTACGGGAACATTGCTGGCATAACATTTTCTCCTGGAGTCTTTCGAGAGCACCTGCTTCATTCACCACATGTGCAGACATAAGCCAGGACAGATGCACAGGGAAAGAGCTGAAACCCCAAAGCTCACAGGGCTGACACCCTTTATCAGAAAAGAGGCCACCCAAGTTCTTGATTTAAGGAAGGAGGCAGGAAAAAGTCTTTGGAGAAGTAGCAGCTTCCTTAAAGTGTTCAAGGAAACCCTTTCCAGAGACAATATTAAAAATCCATGGGTGGGGTGAGAGAGAAAGAATTCTTATTTATGTATAAAGTTACACATGGAGACAATGTCCAAAATCACTGAAAAAGAGTCTGTGTGTCTCTGTTTTCCTGAGTTATGATAGCATGTGTTTAGTATTATGGCTAATCCCTCTTAGGAGCCAAAGTTAACATCTTCCAAAGCATAAGGTGTTGTTTTTTTTTAAAGCTCAGTTAAATTTTAGCGCTTCAAACCTACTTATAGCAAAAAAATTATAAAAATCTGGAAACTCTTTATTTAGTTTTCTGTAGTTGAAACAATTATGTAATTGGATAAGCAATCAGGCCAGTCCAAATTTGTGAAATTTTGCATTACAGAGCAGAACAAATTATATTTGAACCTGGAGAAAATAGTAATGTAAGAAATACAGTGCTTTTTTTTGATTAAGAAATGACAGCTGCATAGATCTTTTCTAAAGGGGTCTTATCGTAGCTTAGGGAAACAAACCTAAAGACTTCATGGGATGACATATTGTGCACATCCCACAGCGCAGAGGTGTCAGGATGTTTGGATGCAATGAAAGGTGGCTAGAGAGGGTGTGGAGGCTGTGCACGCTTCTTGCATCCCAGCGTATGACATTCCAGTTGCTGAGGTTGTTGCCTGTGGTTTTTATGTGCTCAGCATGTTGAAGTGAGCAGGCTCTCGAGGTAGCGGGTTGCAAGGGGGACACAGGAGCAGTTCGTGACTCCCCATCCTGTCCTTTCAAGCAGCACAGCCATCAGATCACCAAAATGGTAAAGCACCTATGTGTTTCACAAATGGCTTAAGTCATTTGTCTTTAATTCAAATCTCTTTTTGGTTCTGGAATAAGGGACTTAACTTTTAACAACATCAACTCAAACAAAGCTTCTGGGAGCTGTGAGTGTGTATATTTTGTTAAGAGCTTTCTGTGGAGTTGCTGGTAGGAACAGTGTAAAAAGGAAGGTTGTAGAACTGGTGCATTAGGCGGATTTCTTATGTAGGAGAGGGCATAAAGCTGAAAGGGATGTTACTTTCCCCAGAATCAGTTCTCCCTCATCCTCTCCCCTTTGATGGCCTTCAACTCCAATCTGGCTGGTAGTGACACTGTCCTTGCTGTGGTGCCAAGCTGTTGGGGGCTGTACGTGAAGCACTATGGCAGCAGGAACACGTGGGCAGGAGAGGCTCAGTCTCCGTGGTCAGTTCTGTCAGGACCAGGTCTTCTGCCATGGTCTTCAGTTCAGGACTAACAGAGAGTAGGTTTCCTTTTTCAGATATGAATTGCCTAAGAAAATATAGTGTTCCTGTTTATTGTTGGCACAGAAATGGTCTTTAATGATTTTCTTCTTTTAAGGACTTAAAGGCTAGGACTCAGTGCAGCCCTTCATAGTGCCTGGAGAAGGGGACTGCTGACAGCGAGAGCCGTGATCCCTTTCAGCAGTCAGCTCTGGCAGGACAAGGAAAGCACAAAGCTGGTGGAGTTTCTGCACCTCATCCCTTCCTCGTCCAAGGACAGTTAATTCCATATGGTTTAAAGCAGGGAAATTGAATGAGAAGCAAAAAGGCCCCTTAATTAAAACCTGAGGGATTCAGTACAGACTCAGTGCCACCCAGTGTCAGCCAGAGTTCCCATGCATCCAAGTTTGATTTCCTGCAATTTGTTTCATCTCACCAAAATACTAAATAACAAATCACTTTCTCAGATAGCACAAGGAGATAAGCCATAATTCCACAACACAGCACTTGCAAACAAAACGTTAGTGAGGTCTCCTTGGGCAAAGATCAACCTGAGTAGTGAGAAGATGACTTCTGGTGGTTTTCCTCATGAGCAGAGCAATTTGTTTTTTTTTCATTAATCTAGCAGAATGAGTAGAACACCAAAATGTTAACTTGATTGATACTAGCACTGCCTGGGCTGCCAAACATTTAGCAGCTGATAGCTAATTTGTACAGCTGCTTTCATCTGACTGGTCCAGAACTTTTCCAGAATTAAGGGGGAACATGACCAGATCCAATTTCTATAATATTTTCAGGGAATTGACAGGAGAAACAAGCCAGGTCAAACACGGGCATATCCCTTTTCTACACATAAGGCTAGGAGACAGTGAACCACAGGAAAAAACATGAATTTTCCATGTTTTTAGAACTGGATGGTTCAGCTAACCACATCCAATGAGCCAAGGCAAAGAGAGAGGAGAAAATATTTTACTACAGATCACCACTACAGTGGTGAAGACTTACTTCTGTGGGAGAAGAGCCATCACGCTGCGGTGTTTGCTCATCCTCTCAAGTTTGGCCCCTGGGTTTTACCTGTTCATGATTTCCTTGACATTCAGATCTTTCCACCTCACTCTCTATCTGAAACTCAGAAAGAAAATACTTTTCACAGCTGAAGGCCCCTCTGCTCTGCAGAGATGTTTGTGTTTTGTACAGTATTAGAGGCTTGCTCTCTTGTGTGCTTATAATATTATTTACCCTGCACTTACCTGGCCACCAGTCCCTGGTGTAATGTACTCGGACTTTGCAGTGGGGACTTGAAAACACCCAGATGAAGTTGCTTTGGGAGAATAAAACCAGCAGTTCTGTAATTCTCACTGTTTCTCAAGCCCAGCTGTGAGTGTGCCCCTTCCTCTCATGCAGGCAGAGCCATCTTCAGACATAAAAGCCTTACAAGAACTTATGGATTTGATTAGGTAGATTAGACACAAGATGAAATTTGCAGTGATCTTTCTGAGACTGAGCAGTGGATGGGAACAAGACCTTCCTTACCAATTTGAGGTCTAATCACTTTAACCCCTCTGTGTTTTACAGGCCCAGCCAGCAGACAGAGATGCTAGAGAAAAACCAGGCTATCCAAAACTGTTATGAGGGTTCAGTGAGTGCTCTGCCCAGTCTTCAGCCATTTCTGAGGTCAGTCATGGGCCATAGATTGTTAGGAGTCACAGCAAGGATTAGCCATGGTTGTGAGAGACCCATGTGAGTTGCTACCAGCTGGAGAGCAGAAACTTTCACGGTCACATCTAGGCTGCTCGCTGCCCTGCAAGGGAGGGGTGCAGGTGTGGGAGCTATTCACACCACCCACTGCTGGTGCTGTCAGACCATGCCATTCCAGTAGTGAGATGTCAACCCTGTATTTCGGCAGCCTATTATAGACAACTTATTTAAATAGCCTTTTGCATTTTCTTTCCTTCACTTGCCTCTTAGAAGAACACCAGTCAGCAAAACTAGCTGCACCCTGGTCCTCTGCTGAGCGCTGTGCCCTTCACCTTCACCATAAAACCCTGAGTATGTGACAAAAGCAGCACTCGTCAGTTGTGATTTGCTCACAACTGCCTATCACACAGCCTGGAAGCAAAGCAAACGAGTAATGGCAGTCCCACACTCAGATGTATAATTGGCCATTGATTTATTCCATACAAGAGGCATGCGCACACATCCCACACGCACAGCAGACCCCCTCAAAGAAATCTTCCCATAGGCCTGTCATCAATACCACCACAATTTGTTTCACAAATAAGTTGTGTTGCAAAACATAAATACCTGCTAAGTCGGAAAGTCCACCTAGCACTGTCTTCTGTCTGACACCGACAAGAAGCAAATCCCTGGGGGAAGAGGTAGGAAACATGGCAAGTACCGAGTTATCTACTCCCTATTTATGCCATTCCAGCCTAGTTCCCTGCACCCAGTGCTTTAGGGACTGTGAGCTATAGGTAGCATCTGAGCTATCTTATATAATAGCTCTCAATGGACTTTTCCCTGACTTTGTCTAAACCTGTGTAGGCTTTTGGCCTCCACAACATCCTGCAGCAATGAGTCACGATTCAGTTATGCATTGTGTGAACAAGTACTTCCCCTTGTTTATTTTAAAATAAATCTGTTACTTGCTCTTTTCACTGAGCACCCTTCAGTTCTCACATGTAACAAATAATGCCCTGTTGTTCCTCAGCCACCTTCTCCACACCATTTGTGACTGTAAAACCCTCTTTATTACTCCCCTTTAATCATTCCTCGTATCCCTCTCATTTATTGCTATTCAGTGCCCTGGTATCCAGAACCCAACAAGATCAGCGTCCTCAAAAGAAATCCGAGATTTTCTGGGGAAGAATAGTCTGGTGTCACCTGTAAATGCCAACAAGCTTGGAATTAGACAGTGGCAGATAGATTAGGCTGTTACACCATGAGATACAAGCTTGTTTTCAGTACTCATTATGTGCAGAATCAAGCTGAACAGAGGATTTACTTGGCACTGACAGTGCCCTTGTTTGAGGAGGCCACCTCACATTTTCCTGCCAAGAAGGATAAGGCCTTGCCTGCTTTGTGAGCTTTCTGACTGGACCCCAAGTCAGTCCTGTAAGCTGATCTTCCAGTCTTGTGCTTTCTGAGGAGCATGCACAGATGCCTGAGCCAACAGTGACCCTTATGAAGTGGATCGATCACTTTATGACCCAAAGGTAAAAGTACCCATGGAAAGATGAAAAAAATCCCCAAGCACATCACTTCAGGATGGTGAAACGCACTGGAAGATATGCCTTATCTGCTTCTAAATGCACCAGCTCTCGTACTCCATTTTGCTACAGTAAGGTTAACCAGAGCAACACCAAGCTCAGCAGGACTCATCGTCTGAACACTGTGGACAGAACTGTGTCTCCTGGCTAAAACAAACCCACCTTGACTTTACTTTGTTCAGTAACGAATCCTTGGGCAAATTAGTCCAAAGTACAGCTCAACAGAATTCAAAGGAGATGGTTGATGTCCAGTTATCACCAACATGGCTGTGCTTCCCTTTGAGTCACATAAATAAGATTTTGGAAGTTTAAGGTGTGGAAATGCTGTTGAAACCACACGTCCCTTTGGGTTGTAACTGCAGCATCCTTTGGCTCGGGGGTTTGCTACAGGAATGGAATGAACCTCAAACAACACCAGAAATTGTGTAGGGTTATAGAAAATTAGCTAATTATCTAACATGAGGTGAGGATTTGTTTATTAGAACAAGCAAGTGCTTGCCATTTTGTTGGCATCTCATGACCAGTTAGCAAGCTGTAACACTCTTCTTTCAAAACAGTTTGACTACGCAATTTGAAATGAGTATGAGTCATGGGACTGACCCCATCGGACTGGTGTAAGATAAGGTTATACCAAAGGAATCTGACAGAAGTGCAGAAAAAATGTCTGCCCACTCTGCCCACTGTGTATGTGCCCCTCGGAGGCAGCCATTTTAACAAAGCTGGTATTTTTTCTCACTTACTAATATTACAGCCAGGCAGATGAAAGCACAAGTATAAAAACATGAAAATATTAAACAGTTATAAATACTGGTAGCTGTGGATGAGCCCTTAAAATACTGTCAGAGGTCAGTAATCTCTTAACCCTAATGGCCAGGGACTGACAGAATCCAGGCCCGAAGTTTGGTAAAGAAACTTACTCTCCAGAACTGATGGATTGAGGTTACATTTCAGCAGCAAGGTCACAGCAGTGAGATAAGGAAATACAAGGGAATCTGTTACTCATCATAGGTTTATCTCACTGGACCGCAGTGTTGCTACTCCTAATTTGCACCAGCACAAAGGTGAGCTGAAGGAGTTCCCTGCTGCATGAGTGGTTGTGTAAATAAAATGTGACGTGTTTCACCAGCTATGCCAACATTGAGCTACTCTTCTATCAGGTCAAGGGTTCCCCATGGGGGAAGGTCGGGCACAAGGTCAGAAGGGATCTGTGGTGCCCAAACAGGTTGCCTGCTCCAAACAATGTGGGCTTTGATGGTCAAGAGCCACAGACCAATCTATGGCACAACCTGGGCACTGCCCTGGTCCCAGAGCTCTGTCCCAGCCCTGGTCTCTGAGGAGCTCTTGCCATACCACAAATACAGGCTGCTGGTGGTTTTCACCTGGGCTGGCAAGCCACTGATGGAATCCTCACTGAAGAGCTCTTCCTGGCACCTGTGGCCAGTGGCACCTAATGACCCCGTTCATGATGGACTGGGTGCTTGGGCAAGGGTGGGATTCCCCCTGTGGCTTCCTGGAAGGGACCAAGTGAATTCAGATGCTGTAGTGATGCAGCTAGAGTTTTACAGCAAAAACTCACAAAAACATCTTGTCTTGCTTCACTCAGAGGGAAACGGAGTGACTGAAGACAGAAAGGAGACCTGGAAGTAGAGCTCAGATGGTTTCTTCTATGGGGTGATGAGGCTGTCCCCAGAAGTGCATTGACTTCTGCACTTTGTGCTCTCCAGCCTTCTCAGTTTTTCTGAGCCTTTCTGTGCACTGTTAGCCTGTGGCTCTGGGCAGAGGGAGAGGAACTTCTTTGATTTTCCAAAAAGCAAGAACAGACTCTGTCCAGTGCTGGGAACTGAGCATATTGACCCTGATCCTGTTCCGGGTGAAGCTGATGCAGAGTTAAGGCCCATAAAGTAAGGCATATCCAACAAAAGCAAGGATGACTGAAATAGCCTCTAGTCTGGACTGAACTATAAGTGGCAGAGATAAAAATTGCTGCTTGAACTGTGAAGCTGGCACAATAGAGAAAGATGCCATGCTGGTGTTATGCTTACCATAGAGAGATCTCTTATTTCACTGCTCTGGCAAACAGCTGCCAGCAGGGGGTTTTGTTGGGTTTCTGTGTTGTGGGTTTTTTTTTTCTCCCTATGTTTTTTTTTGGTGGAGAAAATAATTTTTCTCCTTTCTGTGTCTGGAAGTTTCTGGACTTTCCCCCCTGCCTGAGCGTGGAGCAGTTCAGGATCAGCCCATGGATGAGGAAGGGGTCAGAGCAAGGGCTATCAGAAGGATGTCTCTGGAGAGCATCATTGCAAACATTTTTGAAAGACACTGAAAAACTGTTCCTGATATGTCTGGTATGGAGCCATCGCAGCCAACAAAGATGAGCTCTCCTGCTGGAGGGTATGGCAGGGAGCTGTCAGATAAC
The DNA here is from genome assembly GCA_013398815.1 of Ibidorhyncha struthersii. NCBI lineage: Eukaryota > Metazoa > Chordata > Aves > Charadriiformes > Charadriidae > Ibidorhyncha > Ibidorhyncha struthersii. Next base: position 71,826 of record VZSZ01003624.1, read on the forward strand.
TGCTTTACAGCCACAAGCCCTTGTACGCTTAGAGAAAGAAAAAGGACCTTTCCCTTTATTCCTCCTTTCTGCTCTGCTTGGCTGTCTTTCCTCATTTGCCAAGATTATGTGCTGGAGAGAGGAGCAAGAGGGTGTACTGGGTTTGGCTGGGGTAGAGTTAATTTTCTTCATAGTAGCTTGTAAGCTTGCTGCCTGCTGGGGTTAAACCATGACAGAGGGAAAAGCAGCAGGTCCTCACTCCTGCCCCTGCACTCCCACATCCCTTCCAGCTCCTCTGGGAGGCCCCAACATCTCCATCTCACTGCTGGAGGAATCTGCCCCTGGCAGCACTGTGCGGTGGGATAAAGCACCCCACGCCTCTGACTTGCTGGGGACTGAAAGCAGCCATGCATGAAGAAGGCTTGGAAAGGCTTATTTTTAAGCCTTCTCTGGGACCTTCACTGCTCTCACCTAAATAAAGCAAATGCTGGCTGAGAGCTCTGCTCCATCTGGGAGCAGGGACCCTGTGCTTGGTGCGATGGAAAAGCCTCCATCAGTCTACACTAAGAGTATTTTCTTTGCTTGTGAACAGCCAATGACCCACGCAATTGTGTTGATGGTGCTATGGGAAGAACAGTTCTCCAGGAGGAGAAAGCTCTGATAAACTGGCCCTGAACGGTCAGCACAGGCTGCTGTTCAGCAGAAGAGAGCCCAATGGGGTTTTTGGACCCCCTAACAAGTGCACAGCCCCATCTGTAGTGTGGATGGTGACATGGAGGGGAGGGTAGAGTGATGACCAAGCAGAGGCGCACCAAGAGGCATGTTTTGCTTTGTGGTTATACTCGGGCAGCACGTATAGCAGCAGCTATACCCAAACCACCACGGGGTTGCATTAGCCTGAACGTGGAGGCTGGTGAGCACAGTCAGGGTGTAAACACGCGGCAGTCCTTCGTCCATTTGGGGATTTGAGGGCCGTAGATTCAGATCTGCCAGGACTTAGGTGCATCCTGGGTGCTCTGGATATTACCAATAGTGGTGCCAGCATATTTGCTGTAGTTGCCAGCTATGACAGCTTCACAGGAGAGTTCCTCAGACTCACATGCAGTGAAGAGCTCTCTGAACACACAGCAGCAGCAGCAGCAGAAGGATTAAGCTCTAAGATTCTGCACACCTCCATAGGTAACTGGCAATGCTGGAGGGTTGCAGAGCTCATGCTGGGGCTGAGGTTTGTGGGAGACACCAGGGTGTGGATGCACCAGAGGGACTTGGTGCACATCCCCAGAGAGCACCTCCATCGAGGCCAGGCCAGGGAGAAGTAGGATGCTGCCACACCTCCAGCCAGGTCTGTGCAGACAAGCTGGCCCCAGCATGCAGCCTCGGTGCTACCCACAGAAATTGTGGTGCCTTCCCACAAGATCAGGGTCAATCCCTTCAGCCCTACACGGTCATCTTGTTTGCTTGCTTAGCCTTTCCCTGTATACCCCATAGACAGTGCAGGGAAACGTGTTTATTCTGGTATGGCCATGCCCATGTGTGTCTGAGTAAGCTGACATTGTCCCAGCCTGAGCTTTTGCCATTCTAATAGCTTCAGGTTTAATCATAAAGCACTGTTATAAATAATGAATTGTAAGAGACGACATCTTCCAGTAAATCCCGCTGTGTCTGCTTATGTTTGGATCACTGCATTATGCTAAAGTCAGCTGCTCAGAAGCTATTAATGTGGGCAGGCACGGAGTGGGTGAGGGAGAAAGGGAGAGAGCATTAATATGCTTTGTTGGGTGATGATTAAGAGGCAGTGATGGGGTGACTGATTTGATGCTCAGGGTGGCCCGACTCTGCTCCATGACAAGCCATTGGCAAAACCAAGGCTAAGTCCGGTAGGAGCTGGATCAGACAGTTGTGTGCTTGATTCACAGTACAAGGGGGATTTAAATTGTTAATGGACTCACCTGGGAAAGGTGAGGGACAGATTAGCAACCAGGGAAGCATGAAAATGGCAAAGAACATCAGACAGGGATCAAAGGATATCCCCTTCCACTTTTACAATGGATCCATATGGATTTCAGGTGGGATCTGCTAACCTCACAGTGAAAATGTTCATATTGCTTGTACAGCTGGAACACACTAGTCCTCAGGACCAGGGTGCACAGGATCAGCAGCAGGAGCTTGTCCTTGTGAGGAAATGACTTACATTACACTGACTTTCCTCTGAAAACAGTATCATGATTAGACAAGGCCTGAATCAAATTAAACACAATTTAGAAAATATAGACGGGACTTACTTATTTTAGAAAATATAGATGGGTCTCCTTTGAACAGTACCCTGAGTTTTGATGGATTTAACCTCAAAACTCCCCTCCAAAGTACATGCCCCATAGTTCCCAGTTTATTACTGAAGAGCTGAAGCACAAGGAGCTCAGGCACTGCCCAGCTCAGCTTTGAAAGACCTGCGTGATGCTGGTGACCAAGAGTGGAGCCATCCGTGTGACAGACAGACACTGTGCAGAGACCCTGAATGAGCACGGACTTTGCAGGCTACAGGGGCAGAAGCCGTACAGCTGCACTGAAGCACCACTGTACCGAGGGGAGCATCTCCCAGGGAAGGTGGGCTGTGCAGCCCGGGCTGAAGGAAGAGTGTGTCTCAGGGCTCCCTCCTCCTCTCTCTGCGCTGTACGTGCTGTGCTGTATCGTGCTACCGGCCCGCCAGGCTCACTCGCATCTCACTGCACACAAATGCCCTCAATCTCCTCTTCAAAAGTGGCTCAGTGCACGTCCCCACCTCCAAAGGTTTGCTTTTATAACACCCCCGCGCAGCCAGCCATGGATAATTAACGCCAGTGGAAACAAAGGACTTCACAAGCCTACCCAGAAATGGACTGATTGGAAAGTCCTGCTGCTCACCAACCTGTTTTAATCAAAGTAAACGACTCTGATGAAACATCGTGCTGTGAACAATCGCCTGCTGGCTCCGGACTGATCCAGCACAACTCCCAGGGCTTACTCTGCCCTGTGTGGCCGCAGGCGGCATTGCCCCCCCCCGC
>VZSZ01003624.1:74854-92793 GCA_013398815.1 Ibidorhyncha struthersii
CGCCCCAGCCATGCATCCTTGCCTCTGGCTGGGGGTCCCGTTCACAGACCCTCTGTGTCCAAGATGTGCACCCTCGGCCAGTCCGTCCTGCTGCTCAGCCACTGCCACCGAGGCATCACTGTCCAGACTGGGGCTGGAGCCCCAGGTAACGCCCCAGCTGGGCAAAGCAAGGAACAGCTTGTGTTTCCACCTATCCCGTATCCCATCCCCCTGACTTTGACTCAGCCCAGCCCCAGGGACCTTATGTGTTACAGGAATCTGAATAGCAAATTTTGGTAAGAACCTGAAATATTGTCTGTGAGCAGTGATTTTGAAATAAAAGATTAATTTTTAAATAGCGTGAGAGCTCTGGCTATGTATTTTCTTCTTCAGCACTCTCAATTTTTAAGCAAAATTTTATTTAGTTTTAATGTAGAATGAAACATTTCCTGGTGTTTCATTTTTCACTCATTTAGGTTTTATGTGGCTGTTTCTACTTCTCTGCTTTTCCATCCTGAATCCTCCTATCTGTCAATAATGGAACTTGGAGAAAAGGAGGAAAAAACATAAAGAAACCCATTCCATTTTTTGTGTTTTAAATCACATTGGGCCAAAATGAGAAACATGGTTTTACTGCAGATTGGAAAATTTCCAGGGGCAAGCAGGGGAACAAAAAAAAAAGAGAAACATAAATTGTTCTAATCATCTTCTGACTAGGATTGCTCCCATTTCCACCAGCTTCCAGTTCCTGAAGACCTTACTTAAGCAGGCAGTCCCCATGCCTGCCCAGAGCTGCTGCAGAGTCCTTGTCTCACACTCCTGCCTGCAGCATTTCAGCCTCCAGCCAAGACAGTGTGTGCTGCAGACCCCAGCGTTTAACCTTTCAAAGGGCTCCTCTGTCTCAGAGACACATTGTGCAAATCTTCTCTACTTAATGGGAGTTCTTGGCCTGGCCCTGAAATATTGAGTGGTTATGGCAGAGAAAGATTCTGTGATGGGTGATCAATTTAAGATGGTAAACAGTCTGTCAAGGACTGTTCCAGGAAATGCGGGTTTTTTTGAGTCATTTTTATGTGAGAACATGAGGAGGGTAAGTAGAGAAAGCTAACAAGTGTATTCACTTGGAATTAATAACATCTGAGTGAGATACACAGGCTTCCCATTAGCTAGCAGTAGCACAGAGACATCCCAGAACATAGATTTTAGGAACGGATGAAGAATAATAAGTGCAAGTGATGTAACTACTGAAGAAAAACAGATTTTTTCAAGACAGCATTCACTTGTTAGGCTGGTCATCTCCTTCCAGTTCACCAAGGTACACTCCTGTTTGGGATGGCACTTTATTCTCAGGTCAAACCATTCTGGGCTTGGAGAAGCTAAAGCCTCAGCTGGTTCAAATCAGCAATATCCCCGTCACCACCCAAAGCCAGGGGAGTTAAGGCATTTGCACCTGTGGAGTCTTCCTCATAAGATTTGCTGAAGGATCTTAGGGCAGGCAGACAGCTGAGAAAAGTTTGGGGAACAAAGAGTTTCTGACCTCCTGTTCTAACCCTGAAAGTTGCACCTAGTTTAGGAAAAATGAAAAGTTTTTTTTTTTTTCTTCTGTTTCTATCTTTTTTTTCTTCCTTTTCCCCAGTAACAAACAAGTAAGAGTCCACAATGGGTCTCTGAGCCTCCCATGACATCCCAGGGATGCCTGTAGCTTCCCTCACCCAGTTTCATGGGAATCAGTCCTTCCCTTAGGGCACAGCCCATCTCCTGGATGTACTTCCTGGCCAGCCCTCCAGCCACTGGAAAATAGGGTCTTGCCATTGCTTTTAACAGTGCTTTCTGGTTTATCCTGGGTGAGAATTTAGCTCTTTGACTTCCACGGGAGTCATGTGTCCCCTGGGTTATGCCTTAGAGCTCCTGGACCTCTCTGTTTTTGCTGTGGATTTGCTTAGGGTGGGCAAGCTGGCAACACCGCTCCTGTCACAGGCTTTGCCTAGATCCTGAAGAAGACCTAAACCAGCTCCTAATACCCCTCCCACGCTTGTTCTCTTTGTTTACCATGTTATTTCTTCTTTTCCTTTTGCTGTGACTCAGTCCAGTGAGCCTGGGATGAAGGCAGCATCTAACAGCAATGATGGGAGCAGGACAGCACTGCTACCAGTTCACTTGGTCCCAGGGGTGATGACAAAATTGTCCTTGGACCAGAGGCTCCCCAGAGCCTGTTAACCCAGCGATGACTGCAAGTGAGAGTTGCCCCAGGGCTGCAAGCTGACGTGGTCTTTATAGGCTGTTCATTGGTGTATCTGTGTGTGTTTAATAAGTTGAGGAGTTTGTTCAGTAATTGCTACAGTGAAAACAAGCCAGAAATAATGTGATGCACTTGGACTTAACTATTTAATATTATCACAGGGAGATTTTATCTTCTGTTTACCCTTGAACACTCTTGCTCTTATCCTGTCATGGTTCTTTACCCCATCTCTGGATTCTTCTCTTGTCTCTAGGTCATGTTTTCCCTTTAGTCCCACACTCCCTCATATGCACCCAAGTGTACTGCCTATCTTCTTCACCCTGACCTTGCTTTGTGCCATCTTCCACACCATCCCCTCTACCAGGAACATAATCTCCGTAGTGTGCTGGTAGCTCTTCCATGCAACATCATCACAATGGACTTGCACTCCATTCATCACTCCTCTCACTGGTGTGTACTGTGTTTTTCCTGTTCTCCTGTGGTTCTCCTATTTCCTTTCCTGTGCCCTTGGATGAGGTGAGTGCACCAGCCAACCTCTTTGAACTCTTCACCACAGTTATGCAGAGGCAGAGCTCCAGGGAGAAGGAAGCTCTGGACCTCTTTGGTGAGAACCAGGGTGCCCATGGGCAGGAGCACAGGAAAAGCTGAGGGAGCCACAGAGCCATTCCTGGTTGGAGTGGGGCTGTGAGTAGTGTAACAGCGGGGCTTACTGCATAGGGTCTTGACTGCATAGCGTGCTTTACTCATCCTCCCGCTTCCAGGCACTGGTACCTTTGGCTATGAAGTCGTCGCGATATTTTTTTTTCTCCTCTTCCTCTTCCTCTTCCTCTTCCTCTTCCTCTTCCTCTTCCTCTTCCTCTTCCTCTTCCTCTTCCTCTTCCTCTTCCTCTTCCTCTTGTCTTGTCATGTAGCCATACGTGTAACTTAAAAATACTCTTCTTGGATCAGAGCCTGCTGTCTGCTGGGCATGACCAACTCATTGCATGTACTCAGAAGTGCTAAAGAAATGTACTGACAACGTATATGTCTTTTTCATCGGTGGATCTTGGAGCGCTCCACGGAAGATGCCCAGGCAGTCTCCTTTGCATGAGGGGGAAGCTGAGGTTGCTAAAGGTCTTGTCTGAAGTCACCCAGCAAGCCAAGATTCAAATCTAGGGATCCTACACTTCAATGCAATGCTCTGTGTTGTAGGTCTTTAAACAAAATGGCATGAAATAGCTCTCCTTCAGTTCTCCCTTTCCTGGAATAATGAAAATTACTTTGAAGTCCCAGGTCACATTTCACATGTTGCCTGCTGTGTGTCTGCATCCACCCTCCCCTCTAGACTGGGCCTGGGAGGATTGTTCAAAGCAGCAGAAGAGACTGTTGCACAGAGAAAAACCCCTGGCATGGACACATAAGGGTTATTGCAGGTTCAAAAGCCATATGTGAGTTCTGCTGGCACAATCTGGGCAGGAAATTTTACAAACATGCCAACTTTCCTGTGTAACTTCATCTCTCCTGGCAGTATATGCATTCAGACATGTCTTCACCCCATACTTTTCCCATTCCTTTTCAATTTATTTGAACTATGTGTCTCTCTCCTCTCTCTTCCAGAGAATGCACTGTCATTTCACCAGCTCAGAGAAAAAATGTGAATTTTTTAAAAGTAAAGGAAAAAAACCCCATATTTCAATCTCTTTTGTGAGTATTATGATGACAGAAATCAGCATCAACAACCTACAAGTCAGGAAGATCAGTTACTGCCACAGTCAAGCCCTTTACCTCTTATTTTTCTGTTTCTTTTTTATATCCTCATTTATTGTTATAAATCCTTCCTTTTACAGCCTTCTTTTCTCTATAAACACTTTTTTATATACCTTTTGGATCACATTGTAATTTAGATACATATTTCTGCTTTCTTAAGTTCTGAAACTGTGTACGGTCTAATGCCTGGTATGGAGTTGTGTCACAGCTAGGGGGTTATTAGCAGCAGATTAAGCATGGATTAATTCTTCGCCCACACATTTCTTGCAGCAATCCAGATCTACTTATCTGTTTGGTATGATGATCTGGCGAAAAATACCGTGAGCTCTTGGTGTGTCTGTCTCTGTGGCTAAGCAGTAGCTGGAGCAAAATGGCCAGGAAGGATCACGGGAGGTGGCCCAACAGCAAAAGGCTTGCAAGTGGGACATCGGTTTGGACAAGTGAAGCCTCAAGAGGTCTTAACGGGGTTAGTCACTTCAAAGGTATTTTTTGTAACAGCTAGAGAGGTGACTAAAGGTGTATAAGCCTTCCATGACAACGTCTTGTTTGACTGATGGCCATAGATAGAAAGTTTTGCCACAATAATAATTAGCATGCATTGCCTAATGTTTTTTTCTGGAGGCGGATAATGTCTAGGAATTTGCAGGGGAGAAGTGGGAAGAAGAGGGTTTGGAAAAAGAAGTTACAGCTCCCCAAAAGACAGCTTATGCTGTCAGAAAGATGCCAGAGCATCCAACCTACCCTGGGGCCAGTGCACGGAGCTGGACTCAGAGGACCAAGGTGCAGTACCTGGTGCTAACCTTTTGCCTTCTTCTGACCAAGCCAGCTCCTGTCTCAGTTTCCCCATTTCTAAAACAGTGCTAATTACATGTTTACTCCCTTTGTGAAATGCTTTGAAGCCTACTCATAGTAAATGTTACCTACAGGGCTGGTAATGGCTATTATAATGAAATTATAATCAAATTAAATATATATAATTTGTATATACATGATAATTAAATTATAATTAAAACTGCTATTAAAATTTAAATTTTTGCATGACTGACATACACAACAGTTCCCGGTAGGCCAGAAGATCGCAAGTTCTTTCAGTAGAGAGAAAAAACGCCATTAATTTCAAGGTGGAGTTTTAGAGTGAGCAAACCAACAAAGGAAAGCCTAAATTAAAGAAAAGTGTCAAGGGGTTCCAGGAGTGTCAGCTGTCTACTGAGCTGTTCAGGTATTTAGGCAGAGGTGCTTTTCAGCATTGTTTTGACAAACACATAAAAACAGGAGTAACAGAGTTCAGTCCTCTGCATCAAAAGTGAAGATCCAGATCTAGTTTTGTCCATATTTTGGGTCTAAGCTCAGCACCCCTAATTCATAATTCAGACAGCTGTGGGTTTTTTTTGTAACTGGCAAAAGGTTTGATTCGTTCTTAATTTAAGTGGCTGTTGGCTGCCCGTCAGAGGGAACTTTACTCCTTCCCACTGGTTTGCAGTATAAGAATAATTCAAGCTTTGCATTAATTTGAAAGCTCTCTCCTAAAATTCTAGCTTCCAGTAGTTGTTCAATTTAATAAAAAAAAAAAAATTTGAAATGTAAGCCAGGTTGATTTATATATGACTCAAATTCCCCGGAAGCATGATCTCCAAAAAGAAAAAGAAAAATATTAATATAATGCAACCAATGTCAGATGCAGGACACAGTTCTCTAACTGAAGATGGAGCGACTTGCATTTCCAATTTACCAACACATCAGCCACCTTTGTTTCAGAGGCTTTGTGACATTTAATGAGTTTGTCTTCTCAGTGAGGCACTGGATGCGTCACAGAACTAGGGTTAGAGTCAGAAATGCATTTAGCTGCTTAATGCCTAATTCCCATGAATTTCAGTAAGAGTGAGGCACAAAAATACTGCTGTGGGTTCCCTTTGCGTTTAGCTGTGATGGCTTTATATGGTAGAGGAATGAGGAACAAAATGCAACCTTTTGCATTTTCAACTCACCTTTTGTTGTATTGCTCTGACAAATTCACCAAATGCCACCCCCAGCAGTCGTCTCGAGTGGGTGACTTCTCTTCAGACCCCTGGGCTCCCCAGGTCCTCACCAAGCCTATGAAGGGAAGGGATGAGGACCACAGTCAGTACGTAACAGATCGTGGGCCTCCCTTTCCAAGGTCACGTCCCCTCAGCAGTGAGCTTTCTTCATCCTCCCTAGCCAGACCGTACCAAGACGTTCCTCCAGCTTGCAAGCCTGGGATTTGTTCAGAAACTGGGCCCAGTGAACGGGAGGATGACTGTGCTGTGGTCTCGCTTTGACACGAGAAGTCTGTAGTCTTTACCATGGACCACCCAGACCCCAGGGCTGAGTTCTTCCTGTCCGTTGGATGTTACCTAAAGGATCTGGGCAGCAGTGCACATGAAGTCTTCTCCAACAGCAGCCAGCAGAGAGAGCTCATTTGGACTTGGCTGCAGCTCTCAGGAACTATTTGTAACACACTTGGCGTGTTTAGAAAGATGGACTCAGCTCGCCTGCCTCTCATTTGGTGTACAAGTGGTGCTGTGAAATCACGCCAGTTCTCCTGAATTCTCAATGATGGCAACATCGTTCCCACAGTCGCAGCACAAGTGTTGCTCCTTCTTCGGGAGGAACTCTTGACATGTTTATCTCTGTGCTGAGACAGCTATCAACATGGCTCTGCTCTATGGCTACATGATTAGATAAATTACTGTTTTGTGGAAACTACGCCTAGCGCACACTTCTAGCTCAATAACTGGAGGAAAACTAAAGGTTTATTTAGGTTATCTGCTGTGAGGAGATAAAGTGCTCTGTGCACTTCTTGCTTAGACATGAAAGCTTTGCCACCATCTGTAGTTAATGACGACTACATTGTGGCTGAAGAGTTGTTAGAACCTCAAATCAAAACTGGAACTCTCCTTTGGTGGATTCTGCAGAGAAGACAGGCTGTACTACCCAGTCCCAACATATCTAAATAAGCCAGAAAGTCATCAGGGCAAAGGCAGGATTGTACATCTGGGCCCTGAGGCAGAGCTTGACTGCTGCAGAGGTCTTCAGCGCATACTGACCTAACTTGGTGGGATGTGGGAACCTGGCTATTTGAGAGGAAGTTTAGTCTAAGGGACTTGCTGAAGGTCACACAGAGAACACAGGGTATAGTTAGGAACTGAAAGAAAATCCCAGATTGTTGGTCTTGTTGAACCTCATGAGGTTCACACGGGCCCCCTTCTTGAGCTTGTCCAGGTCCCTCTGGATGGCATCCCATCCCTCAGGTGTGTCAACCACACCACTCAACTTGGTGTTGTCCACAAACTTGCTGAGGGTGCACTCAATCCCACTGTCTATGCCATTGATGAAGATACTAAACAGTCCTGGTCCCAATATGGACCCCTGAGGGACACCACTTGTCACTCATCTCCCTCTGGACATTGAGCCATTGACCAGTACCCTCTGGATGCGACCATCTAAGCAATTCCTCATCCACCAAACAGTCCACCCATCAAATCCATACCTCTCCAATTTAGAGAGCAGGATGTTGTGGGGGACTGTGTCAAAGGCCTTACAGAAGTCCAGATAGACAACATCCGTAGCTGTTCCCTTGTCCACTGATGTAGTCACTCCATCATGGAAGGCCACTAGGTTGGTCTGGCAGGACTTGCCCTTGGTGAAGTCATGCTGGCTGTCTTAAATGACCTCCCTGTTCTCCATGTGCCTTAGCACAGCTTCTAGGAGGATCTTTCAGGCACAGAGGTAAGGCTGAGAGGGTGGTAGTTCCCAGGGTCCTCCTCTCTATCCTTTTTATTGTGCTTTTAAAACAATTGCATAGTTGCCCAAGAAAGACAGAGGGCTTGGTCTGGCCTAACTCAACTCGTACCAGTTTTGCTCTAAGAGAATTTACCCTTTAGGAGCTATAGGCTTCTTCCATTCTCTTATCTCTGTGGGTATCTTGGCAGCCATTAAGCCTGAGTAAGTGCTTCCGAGCTGTCATTTCTAGAAATTAAGGTAATTATTTTTGCCTTGAGTTGCTTTTGTCAGCAACAGGTGCTGTTGGAGAGTTTTACAACGGCTCAGGTGTGAGATATTTCAACAGCAGAGAAGGCAAGGAGACTCTCAGGAGGTCTGAAGGGTCTCTGGGTTGAAAGAGGAGTTTTTGAAGGAGGAGCAGAGAACACTTTCTCCATAGGGAAAGAGCGTGAGTAGGCAGGAGCCATACTGCAGCAAGAGACTGTGGGTAACAACAGTTGATAAAGGCAATTCATTCTGTTGAAACCTGGTTTATTTTGCTGAAACCCATTCATTATGAAACATCATTGTGGAGCTGAGTTCCTTGTTCTCCTGTACTACTCCAAGTGAGCCCTTCACGGTGCCACTAGGTTAGTCAAGATGAATGTTTTCAAGGCTCATAGATACATCTGGTGTGCCTTTAAAATGGAGAGAGTTTTGCAAGAACTAGGAGAAATCAAGATTTATCATGTGAGATAAAGGTGGAAGCTGCTTTAATTATAGATTCAGTGCACATTGCATTAAGGATTACTCAATAATGAGATGACCACTCAGTCCCCACATAACCTCATTAAAGACTGATAGACTTGTCTTTTAAACATTTGCTCTTTGCTGTGCCAGATCTTAAATGGTTCTCTCCCAGTAATGCAGCTGTACCTATCCAGCAGACCTAGCTTTTTTTAGGTTATTGAAGACGCATAAAAAAACGAATCTGCAATGCTTCAAATCTGGGATCTTATATGCTGACTGCTTAGTCTCTCAGAGGACCTGTGAAGTAACTGCTGGACTTCTAAAAGTTAAATTCTGCAACCAAATTCCATTATGTTTTTAGCAACATCATTTGAGTCTGGCTGGCTCAGTTACTGTCCTGATGAGTGCTGCATTGGCAGCCCTGCATCGTCAAAAATTTGGATCATGCCTCACATCTGCATTTCAGTTTGAGATCGCTTTCCCTGGATCTCTCAAGATCTACAGATTCTTTCTTGGTGGTTGTGAAAGGACCCCAGGGGATGCAACTCCCCTGGGATGCTAGCAAAAACTACAAGGGGGTGGAGGAAAAGTGTTGGAGCTCTACCACTAAACAATATCTGAATGTTTTTGGCAAACTCCCACTCATCTTGAAATGAGCTTAGCTGGTTTCTTACAGGAGGAAAAAAAGGCTGAGGCATCTAAGATACTGCATCTGGAGTCATGCCACATTTTTCCACAGAGTAGTCCTGTGACTTTAGACAATAACTTATCTTTTCTTTGCCCCATTCTCATATAAAATAACAACAAAATTTGCCTGCGATTTGTCTCCACCCAAAGTTGAGGTAAGTCAAGAGCATCTCAACTGAAGGCAATGGATTTGCAAGGATGTAAAAATCAGTGAAATAAGCAGAGATCGGTTACAAGCCTACTTAGAGTTAAGGTGTCCCTGGCTGTGTTTACACCTCACTGCACGATGTGTATATAATACTTGGCACATTATGTCACGATCTCAGCTGGAGTCATTAAATGATCCTATCCTATAATTAATAAACATCACCACATTCACTGTTGTCTAAATATGACATGCAAAACTCTTAACAGCAGAGTATTTTTCATTTGATAACCTCAAAATAATCTCAGAACAATACTCTGATTTCTACTTTTAAAATCTGTGCTTTTCAATTGTCTCATGGAAATAAAACAGCCCTCCCCCTTGTCTCTCAGTCTAGAGAATGAAGGGGAAAAAAAGCATTTATACGTCTTTGCATTCCTGCCAAAGTGATTATCAAAGTCTTTAACATTTACAGCATTTTGAAGTGAATCACCAGCCTACATCTCATCTGAACATCTATTTTTTCCCCATAATCTGCTTTTAGAGTGGCTTTTAACTGCATCAGACTTTTATTTTCCATTAAAATGCTGTCTGGATGATTGGAAAATAGAATAGGCAGTCCTCACTGCTAAGTTTCCATAGCGAATGTCTGGAGCAAAGGTCTGTGGGATTATTCAATTACTGCAATAATGGCCTTTGACCTGGTAAAAACAATCCAAATGACAGAATTCATCTATTGGATTATTTCTAACATTAATCAAATTCTATTTAGAAATCACAGTAGAACAGCTAGAGTTCAAGACAGACTGCAAACTATTTGTGTGTACTTTATTGAAGTGGCTTAAATTTTTATGTACATAGTTACGCAAATTATGTCTTTAGGGATTCCCACCCCCCAACATTTACATACTTTGCTAAATGTGCTTCGGATTGCAAAGCCTCGTCTCTCAGCAGCGCATTACCAGCACTAAATACAACGACCAGTGTGATCTGAGCACTCTGTGTAGATATTAAATTGCAGATAAACAAATGTTCTTGATCCTGAAACTGTAGAAGCAAGGGAAAGCGACAACACCTTTCACTCAAGACTGAACTGTTTGTTTCTGTAAATTAAATGAAAAATGAACAGATTCAAACAACTGTCCCCCCTTAACATTGCCCCATGTCTACATGTCATAACCTTCCCCACAACTCCACTTTTTGCAAGACTTGACTTTGGAAAAGAGTGAATCCACACTCAGAAAGGACTTGTCCCTGGACAAACTCCAGGGAAAGATTCTTGGGATCACCAATACATGCGTCATCTAGACGCACTCCCCTAATGTCCCCCAAGCGCAGCAGAGCCATGCCACCACTCCCAACACACAGCGCTTACTGACTCAAAGCCCAGGTCCTCCCAAGGAGGGAGGAAAGACACAGGGCTAGCAAAGCAGGTCTGTGGGGCTGTAAATCATGATTAGGTTTTAAGTTCAAGTACCAGGTGCTGTTCTCGCAAATTAATATAGGATCAGATACTCTTGCTGAAATTTCTGGAGGATTTTGTTGGCACTACACTACACCCATAGCAAGGACACATTAAAGACACTGACAAAACAAATAGACATCTGAAAAAGGAATTCACACAACGCTAACGCTGGCAGCACATGGCTTCCCACCCAGCTGGTTTAGAAACTACAAAACACATCTGCTTGGAAGCCTGATGACTGTAAAGAAGATGCACACCTGATCAGGAGCACAATGGCCTGCTTTAAACACCTCCATCCTACTGTGGAAAGAAGTAGATTTATGTTTTGGCATTGGAGGCAGTGGTACCATGGGCATGAACTTCTCCATACAGGCCCCCACAGGGGAAACCACCTCCCGGCTGCTTGCAGCAGGTTTGCTGGATGTCTGACAGACTTGTTTGGTATATCTTGCTGGTGGTATAACTGTGCGGCAACCTGTTGATTACCGAAAAGAGGGTGGTTGTGCTGGAATGATCAAGATGAAGGGACGGGAGCATGCTTCCCTCCGGTGAGACTTCCCTTGTCTTCTCATCCAGCAGCCTCTGTTGGCCAAACACCGGCTGTGCCTGCTGCTCCTGCACCCCTGTGACCATCAGGACTCTGCATGTGCAGATGTGGATGTTTGTTTTGTGTTGTCTCATGCCAACACACACATTTCCAGTGAAAACCTCCCCATCAGGAGAGTATCTGAGGGAGACCTGTTTACTCTCAGACACACAGTAAAATGAAACTTTCGCTGGTACAAAGGGATAGACGTCTGCCCTGGAGCTCCCGAAATACCAGGTGAGATGAATCCTTCAAATTGCCTGCTACAGAGGAATTGTTATGCTGCAATGTTGTGACTGTGTGGCTGTGCACTCACTCTGGGGCCAAGTAGAGCCCAATGGGATTTAGATGCTCAGTCTGTCGTGGCTATGCCCCAGGGCTGGATGACTTTCAGAAGTCCCTTTCAGCCCTTATTTTCGATGATGCTGTGATAAAATTTGAGAGGATGAGGAAAAAGTATAACTTTTTTTCCTCTGAATGAAAATTAGTAATTTCTTAACAGAGGCATACCCAATAAATCATAAGTGCTCACTCCTACAGCAGAATATATGGCACCCTGTGACAGAGCAGTTATAAATGGCCCAGCAGAAAAATCTGTTTTACGCTGGGTGAAATCAGAAATAAGACAGTCAGAGCAGGTGACATGGCTTTGCTGAGGGGAAAATCAGATGCTAGAAACATGCTGCTAGCTGGAGGAAAACGCTGAATGAAAAGGGGTTCCTAAAAGCCCAGTTCTTCCCTGATAGCCCTCCAGGTCCCTCCCAGCTCACTGGCAGCTTCACTACTACCTCCTGCTTGACAGGAATGCGTCTGTGCGTGTGTGTGTGTGCGCGTGTGCGCATGCACATGTATTTCTGTGTGTGTTTGGCCAAGATGCACATAACATGGCCTCCAATGGTGTTGCCCTGGTTTATTGGTTAGCTTCGCCACTGATAAGGCTTGATGCTGAGAGCAGGGAGAGCGCTGGTGGTGCTTGGCAGCATCCCTCCAGCCAGCAGCACGCCACGAGAGGACTTCCCTGCACTGAGGTTTTGCAGCATCAGTGATTACGGCAGGCGGGGAGTGGATAGGGACCCACCACACAGCTGGCCATCGCTGCAAGGAGTACCGCGGGCATATCTGCTGCCCCGAGAGCTCGCAGCACATGGGAGGTGTGAGAGGAAGGTGCAGCCCAGTGTGGCAATCTCAAGGATGCAGTGGGGGAAGATTCACATGATTTGAGGGGACACATGCACAGGGCATGGCTTTGCAAAAGGTGTTTGTGCTTTACCCCCTCAAAATGTAATGGGATGCAAAAAGCAAAGCAAATAAACCTGAAGCCCACTGCAAAGCACTGCAGGGGAAAACTTCAGGGCAGAAAGGGTGAAAGTGAGCCTGCGACATCACGTTCCTGCCTGAGGAAATGCCCCACAGGCTTAAGTGGTGCAAGGAGCGAGAGAAACAGCCAATACACAGTGCCAGCGGCAGCTGGTACAAATGGAATGCTGCCAGATCCCAGGCTGAGCACCCCTGGGATGAGCTCCTTGCTCAGCTGAGATAGTCTTCAAAAACCTGCCCCAGTACGAGGGTTGTGTTGGTTGGTGCAAACCAGGGCTGTGCCCCAACCCATGGGGTGCAGGCATCCCTCACAAATGGAAGTCTTCCAGCCTGTCCCAAAAACTTTGGGCCCCACGACAGAAGCCACATTCCCTCCCTCCACCCGTAGGCTGCTTTCCAAACCCAGCACTGAAAATGAGACTTCTGTCCCCAGATTGACACAAGCTGTGTCTGGGCTGCTGAGCACTATCGGTTTCTGTCAGGTTCAGGGCTAACTGGATGTTTCCATTTAAAGTGATGGTAACCCACTGGTCACGGGTAAAAAGTCTTTATCTTGGGATCGGGAATTTCCAGTGCCCTGTCATGGAGCAATGACTTTGCAGTGCCTATGCCCAATTACCCAGCACCACACCCAGCGCTTTTGGCCATCCAACTGTTCAAAGTGGAATGCATGCAGCTGGAAAGAAATCAACAACTTCAAGACAGGAGATGTACAGACAGATTATAAAAAAGCCAAGCAAGCATGTGCTAGCACAGGCTGCTGTAAAAGCAGAGAGAGCTAATACATCTTGCTGTGTAAGTGCTGCTTTTGGTAGGGCTCTAATTGGGAATTTTTATTCAGCGTTGACTCTCTTTTATCAAGTCCTTGTCTGCACGAGGTTCTTCTAGGCATGGTAAAATGAGATTCATATTATCACATTTCTGCTCCTCCAGGCGTTTTCACATCGCTTTTCCCCTCTGCAGATGAAAAGCAACACAGTAATAAGCAGCGTTTCGGTAGGGTATACCGCCTCCAGACACAAACTGCATTCACAATTACTTCTCCCTATGGGGAAAATAAGGCGACTGAAGACATAATGCTAACAGCACCTTTGCTAGGCTTCTTTTCTCTCACAGAGTTCCATAAAATCTGATCCTGAAGCAATATATTTTGTGAACTGCACCCAGCATTTCCAGGATTATTTTTTTAAATACAAACAACAGTCCTACATGGACAAAGCCCAAGAGGTTCTGACTGTCATGTCTCCAATGACAGCTTTGCATAAAAAGGGTGAGAGGCTACAAAAAATACCCATGGATTACCATACACCCAAACATTATGTTTTTTCCTTAAAAACTGATTCCCTTACTTGCATTTCCTAAATCATGGCAATCTGCTGTTGACTAGCAAGCGATGTGTAGACAGGGAGCGTGGCCATTACATGGGTGCAGCTGTGATACAAGCAGAGTAAGTGGAGCTGGGCATGGCCCAGAGATCTGGAATAAAACCATTTTGTTTCCTCTGTGGCTGTAAGGGACTGGAGTTACACCCATCTAGCTGTGAGGAGACCTGGGTGCCCACCTCTGCTCCTGGAAAACCCTTATCCCAAGTATCCTGTAGCCTGGAGGTTAGGGAACTACTCTGCTAGAGAGATGTTTGCATTGTACCATGTGGAGAAGGGCTTTGGGCATGTATCTTCTATATCCATAAGTACAAGCTCTCTGAGAGCAGCTGGAGCCCCATCCCTCCAAGTTCTTGCTTTCAGGGCACAGGCAGTCCTGCACAAACCCAGAAAGAGAAATGTATGTGCCAGTGGGGATCAGATTAGGCAAGAACTGAACATCAGTGGCATGACACTTATGAATGTAAGTCTCCGTTTCCTTCATTAACCTAGCTCAAAGATGTCAAATAGGTGCTGTGGAGTCAAATAACACAAGCTTAGTGCCTGGGATATTCCCGTAGTAGTAGTTTTAGCTGTAGTAATTCTGAAAACATCTTAATCTGAACTACCCACCCAAGACACTGACCATATCTGACATTTTTAAGAGTAAGCTGTAAAGCACAGTAGGGCGATTTAAGAAAAACATTAGGGAATCTGGCTCTCCTTATGTAATATAATAAATACAGAGAGCTTTTGTGTGAACAATATACTTCACACCCAATAGGAGCTTCTGACCACCGAGTGACTCACAAAAGGATGTGCTAGCAGAGATGCAGAGATGCTGCATGAAAAAGCTGCCATTGGCAAAGCCTCAGGTCCTAGAGCTTTCTTCTCTCTCACACTGTGTTGATGGGAAATTTTACTTCCAGTGCTTAGCTCTCAGCCAGATTCCTTTACAACTTGGTTTTAAACAGCCTCACTAGACCATTCCTTAGGTGGCTTCGGTTAGTGCAGCTCAGCTTCCTGGGCCAAACTGAAATGAGAAGGGAAAAAACAAAAAGCAAGGCAGGATGGTTTTGCTTATCAGCTGCAAGTAGACAGTTTCACAGGCCTGACTAGGAAAGTCTTCCCAAAATCTGCTTTCATAAACTCTCCAATCTGCCCTCCGCTGGCTGGTTCAGAGATACTTTGCTGGCTCGGTAATGAGCTGTTATAAGCGAGACTCCTGTAAATCAGATGACTGGAGTCATTTGATGCTTATATTTGGTGTGCTGAGTCATAAGGATGGGGGTTACATCATGTCAAGTTATCCATGCAAAACGAATTACAGATGAAACAGCCATCACTGGGGCGTGCACTGGGAAGGTGCGTTCGTGGCGTACGGGTGGCCCCGAGGTGCGGGAGCTGAGCTGCCGTGGTCCTGCCCTTACCCCATCCACACCTCACCATTAATGGGGCTTTGTCCCCCCACCCTTGCTGCTGGCACAACTGTTCTTCCTCTGGTAGGAATATCTCCTGCAAACAGTATCTACAACAGACTACTACAAGGCCCCAGATAATGGCTGGTCACACACCCAGGTTCAGAGCAGGGTCGGACAGGGTGTCCCGGCATGGACTTACACAGAGGACAACTGTATTTTTCTTTAAAACAAAAAAGCCTAATTATGTTATTTTCCAACGCAGTGTTCCCTCCTAGCAGCCTGTCCCTGACCCCGCCTCTTGGCTGGACACTTCCCTCGTTGAGCTATGGCTTCATTCCTGCGGTCCCCCCTTTTCTGCACCTTCTTGCTCCCTGAGTCGTCGCCAGCCCTGTGCCCTCTGCCTCCTTGTCTTCATACCCATGTGCTGACTCTTAGTCTGTGATAAATGTTAGGCAGCCTTTAGACTTACTAAAGATAACAATCTTCATTTAAGGTCTTAATGCAGTAGAGAAGCCTCTCTCAGCAACCCCTTTGGATAATTACAGTTGCTGTTAAATACTGCCCCGTGCTGCAGTTGGACGTACTCACTTCTCACATTGAGCTGTGGGATCTCTTTGTGCCTTTGGCTGCTCAGAGTTCACAACAAAACCACGAAGACAAGCAGGGTGGAAACCAGCCATATTATCACCTTCATTTTTCATAGGGGTGGGGCAGCTTAGAAGAGCGAGCATTTCACTCCATTTGTCTGAGAGCAGTCTTGCACCGTAAAATACCTCAAAAGCCTGCAAGCTGAAGCCAGTACAAAAATCCCGTAACCTCACCAAAAAGCAGTGTTTGGACAATGTTATTCTGGTATTCCCTGGTGAAATATTTTGCAAGTTGCCTCTGATGGGACACTCTTAACTTTCAGTTTTTCCTTCAGATTGCAGAAGGCAAAGAAACCTCAGTGCATCTGCAGCAGGGGAAAAATGATGACTTCGATGGTTTAGCCGTCAAGCCACTCACCTAGGAGAATGGGCATTCTGCTCCAGAAAACCATTTCCTGATTTTATCTGCTAAATATTTAATGCAAAATGCACAACATGGTTTGGCAGTCACCTACATACCCTGACCACTAAGCGTCAGTCATATTTGCAGTGGTGCCCTCTCTGTCTGATCAGAGTCTAAGTTTGTTGCTGCACGGCAGACTCATTTTCGGCAAGAGTAATGGGAAGTCCCACCAGCCCCCATTGGACTAACTGGTTAGCAAGCATGGATTTGAATCCTTTCACTCACCAAACCTGGCTCCCCCACTTCTTGGGCCAAAGCTCCGACCTCTGTGGAATCACTGAAAAGGGAATTCATTTGGAAAGGAAAGAAGCAGCTCTGGTGAGGTGAGAGGTGTTGTGTCTACACCAACCTTCAGGAAAGGGTCCTGCATGGTGGATCCCAGCCGGCTGTAGGTGTCTCCTCGCATCCAGAAAAGGATGCTGGTCCCATAGTAGGACAAGTTTTCAGGTATACCCTGTGCTGGATGGTATTACCCCTGTGGCAATGTCAGCCACTGACAGCGTGAAGAAACCAATGCATTTAATGGGCCACTGCAGGTGGAAACTAGGAGAAAGGCAGAGGCCAGATGGCGAGGTCTCCTCACTGGCTGCTGTTCAAGCATACAGTTACAGAGTCTCTGCTTGGCAGAAAATCTTGCTCAGAATCTCTGCAAGGCACAATGTTGTGCTGAAATGCCCTCGCTTTCCATACAGTAGGAGGGGGTTATTTCTTAGGGAGTCCCATTACCTCTAATGGTACAGGAGTTACCTTTCCTCTCACTGACCGCTTAGCCCTCCTCCAGCCATATACGTACTTCAGTTATGTGACTGCTTTTGTGTTTAGGATCATCTTTTTGTTCATAAACAGAATATTTTCCGAGGGAGATAGTACAGGAGCATCACGTGTTTGATTTTTGTCCCTATTCTCTGCAAAACAGCGCAGCCTGCCCGGCAGTGTCAGGCCAACCAGGGAGGAGAAAAGCCACCTCTGTGAGCCTTCCCGGCTGGCTTGCGGCCGGAGACAGTGCTGTGCATGGCGACATCTCCTGTTACCAGCAGTGTGGGAACTGGTCCCAAACTTTTACGGCTGGCAATGAGCAGCGGCTGCAGCTGATGGTGTGTCCATGTGCCCTGGTGGCACGGCCATCCCTCCCCGTGTGCCTGGCTGAAGCCATAAATCCCTTGTGGCAGCAGCTGAGTCAGTCTCACGCTTTCCCTTTGCAGAGGTACGGCACGTATAAATAATACCTTTATATTTATATAAATATATTCATATTTATATAAATAAATATAAATAAATATCAGCAGCCCTGCTGAAAGTGTCCTGCCTTACTGGGAACCCGTTTGAAACCCCAGCAGGCAGCAAGATCACCTTTGCCGTGCCTCTGCCTCCTCTGAGCTTCCTCTCCCTGTTCTCCTGTTCTCTCTGTGAGCAGAGAGCAGCAAAAATCTCACGGCCATGGCCAGTCTTGATGGGAGAGGGGATGCCTGGGCT
>VZSZ01003624.1:92901-126299 GCA_013398815.1 Ibidorhyncha struthersii
TAAAACAAAAAAAAAAAAAAAACACGCGCTTCCCCCTCACCCCTGGGAGAGCCCCCGGGGTGGGAAGGATTTTTGCAAACACACAAGATGTGGCAGCCCCACCCAGAGAGATCAGCAGATGTTGGCCCCAGCGACGACCTGAGGTTGGTCTACAGCATGAGTGAGCAGAAAGGTGAAATCCCTTGCCCGCAGGGAGCAGCCCCAGCGCTCGCTGCAGATGGGACGCCGGCCTCCAGGAAGCCGAGTGCACGCCGTGCTCTGAATATCCGATCCCCTGTGAATCACGGCTCTCCGCACTGCAATAGTGCCTGGTGAGCTCAAGAGCAAACAGATCAGTCGGATGCTACAGAGGTTGCAACACCAAAATGATGCCGCAGCACCTCTCTGTATCTGGGTCTAATAACAGCCCCAGGCACTGTCCCTCCCCGGTCCCCACCCAGAGCTACTGTGCAATATGAAAGTGCTCAGATTTTTCGGGGAGAACTCCATGCACAACTCGATCTCCTGAGGATAAGTAATTATAACGTTGTCTGCTGGTGCCTGTGGGGACCAGCAATGCATTTCTTGGCAGTGCTCACATCTTGTTCGAGGCAGATTTCCTGCATAGATCCAGGCGCTGGCTGTCAGCCACAAGTAGGACGGAGACAAATGCACCCGCTCAGGAAATGATAAAAAAACTGAGCGAATGCTTTTGTTTATGAAGCAGCGCCATTTGGAGAGCTGTGATACCCCCTTCCAGAGGCAAAGGCAAAGTGTGGAAATCACGAGCAGCTCCTAACCCCATGCCACGTGTGGGGTCTCACTGGGTGAGCAGCATGCATGCCACAGAGGTAGCAGCATCCTGGAGCTGGCCATGGGGCAGAGCAGCCCCCTGCCCCTCTGCCACTCCCAGCCCTGACAGGGGTCCCATCCCAGCCTGGCCACCAGAGGGGATGTGGTATCAGCACCCTGAGCCACCCCCACGGAGTCACAGAGGGACACCGCTGCTGTGATGTTGTGTGTTCAGTGTTCCTCAGTGCGCAGGACTGACCCCAAATTTGTATCGGTTGAGGCCCCAATGCTGAGAGCTCTTGTCACCTCAGCAGAGGAGTCCTGAGCAGGAATGAATATTCTTCTCAAGACCTTAACCATTAGACAGTTTTATTCTACCTTAGCACTCGCCCTGGAAGCCACTGGCTTAAGCTGCAACAAAGATTTACTGTGGTGTTGCAGATATTTCTATAATCCTCAGTCACTGAGGATGGCTTCTGATTCACCAGCTTTTTGATCACAAACTTTCACCAGCTTTTTGATCATTAGTGCATTTTTCTTCTAGTTTACTGGGTGCTTCGTGCCACCTGATAGGCACAGGCTGACCATAAAGGACACACACAGCAAAACAAACCCATCAGCCTTCCCTGCCTGGTCACAGAGGAATTACTGTGGCTGCACGAACTGTGTATGCAGGGACCCAGCACAAGAGTGTGGCAGTCAGCTAACACTTAAAAGGCCCTTAATGCATTGTCACCTCCTAAGTGGTCCCTTTGGGAATCCCACTGATGGGGAAGGGAGGTGGCCAGAAGGATGGGGATCCACTTGTTATGAACTCATCTCTGTAAAAGTAAAAAATTTTTCTTTACAAAGCCAGCCTTGGGAAATCAGGGGAATGATCTTGGCATGGATGAAGCTGAGAGAAAGAGAGAACAGATGCAACAAGAGCTTATGGAGTGGCAAGCATTACACAAGTGGTGGAGTCGCCATCCCTGGAGGTATTTAAAAGGCCGGTAGACATGGTGCTTAGGGACATGGTTTAGTGGTGGTTTTGGCAGTGTTAGGCTGATGGTTGGACTTGATGATCTTAAAGGTCCCTTCCAACCTAGACAATTCTATGATTCTATGATAAGTCTGCAATAGATAGGGAAGACCTATTAGCAAAGATGGACTGGGTGGATTTCAGCACTGGGGCAACACATGAAACCCTGGGGTTAAAAGGCCTTTTTCATGTGTGAGATTACTTTGCAGAGATGAGTCATGGATAAGCTTTACAAATCAAGCACCCTCCAAGTCAGCAAGCTCTGGAGCGGGGCCTCTAGCAACACAGAAAGAAGAAGAGGTGCCCACCAGCCAAAGCATTTTCCCAGACATGAAAGAGCCCAGTTCAAACATTTTCCCTGCTGGGTTGAGGGATGTTTTCATGTAGGGCACAATGCCTCTTTTTTACCATAGTGGTTCTCCATGGTGTAGCCAATGCTCACAAAAGACTCTTGTACAGCGAGATGTCACCTTCAGGCATCCTTCTCCAGGAAATGGAGGGAATTGCTCTTCAGCTTCTCACCTACCAGAAGGGTCCTCCAAACACTGAGCTATTGCATGCAAAAGGAGACAGGCATCTCCCCAGCTGTGACAAAAGGGTAGCTTGGACATGATCTCCAGCAAAGAGTCCATGGTTACAAAGCCAAGGTGTGAGCAGGTACCTCTACAGCTCAGAACTAAGTGTTTATATCTCCTTGCAGGTCCCTGACACTCTCCTTGCCATTTTCTGCGGGCTAGGTGATTAGGTGGTTGCTCCTTGTTGGCTTTGGTGAATCCCACTCATACATGTCCAGCTCTCCCAGGATCTGCACAGGACCCAAATCAGAGCTGGGTAGGGAAACATATGAGGTAAAGCCCTGAAATACTCACCCCTGCAGCATCTGAGTCCTTTTACAGTACTACCTCTGTATCTATCTGGGTAATGCGTGTCACCCAGGTAGCTAATAGATCGTTACTTTTTGGCTGGTTAATGGAGGAGCTCTGGTCTGACCACTGTGGAAGAAGAGGTCTTTCTGCACTGATATTTCCTCTTCAGCTGGGAAGAGGAGATTGGAAAACAGAGATACAGAAAATTAGCAGGTTTTAGATAACCAATAGGCATTTTTCCAAGCTCACGGTACCTCTTCATAGCCCAAGGAAATAACAATGAAAAAATGTGTCCTTGCGAAAGGGAAGAAATTTCTGTAATTGATTTTCTGGAACTCAAATGGCTGAGACAGAAGGAGAAAAATGAACTATCCTCATAACCGGACAAGTCAGAGCATGCAGGTAGTTTCTTATAAAACCGAAAACTTTGATATAGTTGAGGTTGATATATTTCACTCAGAAACATTCAGATACATTCTAACAAAGCTTTCAAAGTTCTTTTTAATAGAATACTAACTAGAAGAATTGTTGTGTAAAACATTGAGACATTATACCTGATTGTCTCAAAAGAGAAGCCTGAAAGCTAATATATTTTACTAGGAATATCTGTACTGCACTTTTGCATTACTATTGTTTGATGACAGTGCAGGAGACTAAACCTGGCCTAAGTCTTTTCTGCGGTTTACAGCGGTGAAATTTCTTCTGCCCAACCCTTCATCTCTGCCGAAAGGCTTATCAGGAGGAGGCTAAAACAGAGAGGGGACTTGTAAAAGGCAGAAGGAGCAATAGCAGAAATTCTCAAAAAAAAAAAAAAATNGCAGCAAAAGCCAATGTCTTTACAAATAATAACCATGGAGGGCGTCAGTCTCTACAGGTCTTGCCCAGTCCTCCGTCAGCCTCAGTCAGATGCTGAACTATATTCTTCCAGTATCTAAATGGCTTTGAAGAGCTGTTCAGTGAAGCTTGGCCTAAGAAATGGTTGATTCAGGACATCAAAGCCTGACCCTACAGAGACTCACTGGACACTGCATGTTTTCCTCCTCCTTTGCCCCATGGGTGTGTCAATACACAGTCACATGCATGCACCGAATACATACACAGGAAAAAAAAAACAAAACCAAAACCAAAACCAAGATCCTTGAAAATCAGGACTCATATTCTGGAGTCTTTGCTCGGTCTAGCAAAGTGGTGTGGCCCCAGGTAACTAAGGCCTGGAAAAGACCTCAGGCTGGAGAGAAAACTGCAGTGTAAACAGCTGTCCCAAATATTCTTAGAAAAGGTCTATTTTTTTCATGCATCTGGACTGTGCGGGCTAAAGGCCACTGCACCTGGGCTCCTTCGGCATCAGAAGGGCTGCAGCAGAAGCCATGAGGTGTCTCACATGTTCACTTTGGATACTGCATGTGCACAGCTCCAGCAGCTAGACAAATCACAGACATATTTAAAAAGGAGGGATGAGGCAGGAAAGGGGAAGTTGAGAAGGTCTTTTTTATTTCAGGCAAAATATTTTAATGTGCTGTTTCTCTTTTTTCTGTGCACAATTATTAGCTTTGCTTGTAGGAAAAGTTTTAGGCATCCTCTAAACTTGCTTTGAAGGTCTCAGTTTTGTTCTTCCCGTATTGCTTAAAGCAGCAAGATGTGGCAGAAATGAATGACACCCATTTGGCTCCAGTGAACTTTGTTGCCTTACTTTCACGTTGCGTTTGTGCCAGAAAAGGTTTGTGCATCTGAGATGAGAGCAGCTCCTTAAGCAGATTTTTACCTGGGGAAGTGACTAGCTGGATGTTACCAGCAGAGCAGATTGTATAACTCAGCAGATACTAAATCACAAAAGTCAGGTGGGAAAAGTCACTGGAAATCGTCCATGCCATGTAGACTAAAATGCCTGATCATCTAGAAAGTTAAGTAAAACATCCTAGAAAAAAAAGCACAGAAGCAGATATAACTAGTAAGACAATACGTAATTCAGGAGAAGTCGCAGGATCTTGCAGGATCTCAAGTAGCTGAACTGGCCAGAGCTTACATCTAAGCAGAAGACATCTAGCAAATAAGAATGGACCCACTTCAGGAGGCCATTGAAGGGGAGGGGAGAGGCTGGGAAGGGTCTAGTTGGACCTCCTGTTGGACATGGCAGTGTGAATATGTTTTCCAGGACAATGCAGCTCCCTGCTAGCTCCGATAGACCTCAGTGGAAAAATCTCCCGCTACCGATTTTCTATATTTGCCCATGCAGTGGCAGCACCATCTGACCAGTAATCAGCAACTGTGGATCAAGGTAAAGAACAGAGGGACCTCTGCTTTGAGATCAAGGAAAAAGAGAAGGAGGAGAGAGGGATCAGGGCCTTTACAAGAGCAAGGATATTAATTTGGCAGCTAGCGTGCAAAAGCGGAGAGGAATGTAGGAATTGAGGCTGGGAGATAGCTGTGCAACCTGGGAAGTTAAAATGCAGAGTGACAGTGACACCCGGTCCTGTGGAAATGAAGGAGCTTCTCCCACTTCAGAAATGTACTGTTGCAGAGCAGCTGGAGGGCTAGAGAAGATACTGCAAGTCTCACGCAGCTGGGCCCCCTGAGAACAGATGCCGGTGGCTGATCGGCCTTCCTCCAGCTCTAAGTTTCAAAGGCACTAGCTATGTTCCCTGTGTTTTGCCCATGTATTTGAGGATCAGGGAGGCATTCAGCCCCATTAACCTTTCAGTGGTATGAAAGCTGCAAAGCAAGAGGACAGCTGGAATTCTTCCTGCCGAAAACACTGTTGCTGACCTATGGCAAGGTCATCTGAACGCACTGGTGTGTGGACATGTGGTGAGGGCTGACCCAGCCGACACTTGGAGAAATTGCTCAGGGTGCCTCCAGAAGTAGATTTCTAGCCCCTACTCTGTGGTAGTATTTTTTTTTTTTTGGAAAGAATATGGCGTTATTGAGCAAATTGACCAGCTGGGGAAGGAGATCAGGTGTGCCGCAGCCAACACCAGCCACGGCCAGCCTGCGCCCTGCTCTTGCCCTGCCATTGTGCTCCTGCACAGGCTGCCCATCTCCAACAACATGGAGGGAACATGGTGTGCCAGGCCAGAGCCATAAATCCCACTGGAAGAGCCTTACCTATGAAACGGACTAGATCACACGTCCAGAGAAGGAAGTTCCTAACAAGAAGCCCAATTACTGTTGCTATCCAGTAAGGACACGCAGAGAGAATGGAAACACAAGCTCCCTTCAGGAGCTGTCTTAGCATGTGCTAAAGTGTTTGGAAAAGTTGAACTGCAAGGGAAAGAGGAAATCAAACAAAAGTAGGAATGACCACAGAAAAATAAATATGCAGCTCAGAACAATTCCAATCTATCCATTACTTGAATTGTCAAGATCCAGAACAAATGTGTTGACCCAGCTTTAACAATATAAATGTGAGACCTCCTTGGCTAAGTTCAGTTGTCCAAATGTAGGCAAGTGGTTCTCTCTGAGATGACCAGGGTATCCTGCCTTGCCTCTGTTGGCCTCTCTGGAAGGGGACAGGTTTATCCCAGGTCCTGTGTCAGATCTGCCAGCCTCATGCAGGTGTCTAAGAGCCCTAAGGCTGCTGGATGGGTGCTATGCACCCATGAACATGCAAGGAGATAGAGAAACTGGATTGAACCCATCCTCCAGGCTCCCTGTGCAGTAACGGAGAGGTGTGTGTGTCTTCAGCACCTGGTGTTGGAGACGGGGGAGGAATCTCCCCTTGGAGGTGCATTTCTCTTTCCAGGCACTGTAAAAAGATCCTTGAAAATTAATTTACACTGTACATGTCCCTCTTAGAAAACTAAACACACTTCATTTATTCCTTTCCTTAGTCATGCAAAAGTACTCCCTCCCAATACCTCACTTTTAGGTCTTTGTAGACTTAGAGGGAAACAAAGGGTACAGAAATATCACACCACCAACCTCCTCCTGATGGGTAATGATTTTGCCTCACTCTGGGACATTGCTTCCTTGGTGGTCTGGTCAGGCCTTGCAGCTCTGCCACACTATGGCCAACTCATCCTGGTCTAGGGGACAAGACAAGCAGTGAAGGGACACAGAGCAGCATTGCTGTGCAGCAGATGGAGAAAGGCCTCTGGACAGGCAGTTTTCCCAAACCACAACCCACAGGGGCACTTGCACCAGGGGCTGCTCTTCCCTCACCACAACCCTTCTGGGGTACGAAAGGTCTGGTATTATCTTTTTTTTATCTTACTCTGTTTGCAGTCCCCAAGGGAGCGTTAGCACATTGCAATTGCTTTTCCCTATTCTTCTGTCATCTGTCATTGTTTCCATGACACGCTAGTCCTGAGGCCATCAGACCCAGCTGCCAGCTCTGAGGGCATCTCCACCTGGCTAAACATAATAAGCAATGGAGAAAGGATGTTTTCAGAGGATGAGACATTTGGATTTTACAGAGAAAGGGCGTGCTCAGAAAACTGTAACATTATCTCCATTCACAGGTTGAAAACGCTTGCAGAGAGGATCAGGAAGGCTGGGAAGAGCCTAGGGAGGACAGGCTGAGCTTTGGCACTGCAGAGGTTGGCCAGCAGGTCTCTCTATATGGTTGTGCAGTTACAGCAAACCAGGAGCCTGGGTCCACGTAGCTGTCATGTGCAAACGAAATGTGCTGGAGTCCACTAATTGCAGCTGTGTGCGTGCTGTGCCATTTCCAAGTCTCAGTCCCTTCCATCAGCACCTCCAAAACTGCTGATTTCTCACCATTTCCTTTGTGAAGGGGCTGTCACTCTCCCTTCATCTGCATTCAGACTCTGTCTGATGGAGTGAGTTCAGCAAGCAAGAGGGACAGAGCTTTCATAATGGCCTCAAGAGAAAATGCTTTCCAGACCCAATACTGCTCTTTATTCTCTGGTTCTTCTGAGATAAGGAAAATGTGGATCCAAACCCTCACCCTCGCAAAACAGATTGAGAACTGAACCTGGACCACCAGCATGCCAGGAGAGTGCTCCATGGACTGGAGTGTTATGATAAAAGTGGGTACCGCCCTGAACCACTGCAGGTGGAGAAACCCAAACCCGCTAGTGTGGATAAAGTATGCTCCACGGACACCTAAGAAAATACCTCTGGAGATCCAGCAGCTCAGCAGGCTCAGGAGTCCCGGTGGACTGATCTTCTCCCACACGACAGCTGTGGGCACATGTGGGAGCAGATCCAATCTCTTGGGCAACAGAAATGAGATACCTCCAGAATGCATTTGTGTTCAGCAATAGACAGCAGCCCAAGCAGAGAGCTGGGGTGCTTGGCAGCACAGTGCTGGACTAATTTCTACACACGTCATGCTTCAAGCTCTGAAACCTCATTCGAATCTAGTCCCCAAGCATGGATCTCTTCCAGGTCCTGCCCTGCTACTTCCTGTGCAGGGTGGTGACATATTAGTGCATTCCTTATCCTGCACACTTTCTGCTTTCTACAGGAATTCGCTACAGATATCAGAAGCATTTTGGCTTTGTAGGTGCAAACACATGGCTGAAATGAATAAATAAGGGGAATCTTCCAGCTGAGCTGTTCTCCTCTGTGTGTGTGTGCGTGTGCTTGCATCTGCATTTTTACTCAAACTGTTGTCATCTTCACTAAATATTTTACTATGTTAAAAAGCATAATTTTTAAAGGGCTGTCAACAGTAGGAAACAACACATGGGTTTTTATTCCTCTGCTGAGCTAAGAATAATTTGCTTGTCAGATGCCACGCTGCTCTCCTGATCAGCTGGTTCTGCAAATAGAGAGAAACCACATCCTATGCTCACAGAGAAACCCTGAGTCACCTCCCTATCTTCTGATTCATCTTCTCCATGTTCAAGCAGCGGCAAGCTGGGGACCTTGGACTAGCTCTGCTGTTTAAAGGTTTATGCCACCAGGCACAGGTAGCTGAATATAAAGCTTAGCTTAGTATTATAAAGCTTATAATACTCTAGCAAAATGTTTATCAACTGCCACTACTGCACCTACCCAAGCAGTGCATCAATAGACTGTGCTGAGATGGGGAATATCCTCTTTTTGAGCCCTGTTGAGGTCCAGGTGGGTGTAAGGGACTCGCACAAGCAGAGCAGTTGTGACCTTACACTGCCATCCTACAGTGAAGGCTGTGTCTGTCACAGGCACTGGCCCAGCATTGTGGCAGTTGGTTAATACGGGCTGGTGTATTTAACACAAACTTTGGTCTCATCTCTTGATCCTCTGCAGGATGTTCACCTCATCACAGGAGTCTACAGTCCCATGGACACCTGCGGTGGCATTCCTTTCACCTAACCCTAAGCAACTGAAGTGTAGGTGTCTACACTTAAGCTTGGTATCTGGGCTCCCAGAGCAGTTCAAGGGGTCAAGGGTCTGCAGTCATGGAGTCAAGACTGTAGGTTGCATGGTCCATACAGAAAGTGAACTCGAGCACAGTCTCTTAACAGCCACGTATGGCTGGATGACTATAGTCCTTTGGCTACAATGGGACACAGAGTGTAAGCTTTTATTCTGAAGCCTTGGGAGTTGAACCCCACCCTCAGAAGTCCACAGGCCCTACTTCTGGTGGGAGTCGGCTCTCCAAATCCCCACAGTTTTGGCTGGGCCCAGCTAACTGGTGTAACGGGGGTTGTGCTCATTAAGGCAAAGTAAGGCTTATGTATGATCAAAGCTGGCTGCCAGAAGCAGTACAGCCACACATGTTGCCTTCCTTGCCATAAATGCCAAAGAAGCCGACTCTAATATGAAGTCTTTAAGTCCCTTCCTACCCCGTGCTCCTTACCAATACAGAATCCTTTCACAATCAGAAAACGGGGGTGACAGTATGGGCAAATTCCCTGCCTTTAGCAGCACTCGCCTCCTGGCTCACACTGACTGCTCTCGTTCCCTCCTCAGCTCCCACTAGGATCAGGGAAACTGGTCTCATTGATCTTGGTGGGCACTGGAACAGACGTAATGTGCACTCTTGCACACCAGCTGTTTTTGGCCCCAGGCTGGTTGCATGTGGATCGGGCAGCATGATTTCCATGTTTTGTAAATATTACTAATGATAGTCATAGAGGGGCTTTGGGATTTCATTGTCTGATGTGCATTGCAGAAATGTCTGAGCATTATCATAAGTACAACGCTGAAGATCTACGCATAATTTCTATTTTGCTCTTTTTCATCCTAGATGGTGGCCACGAATTGAAGCTCATTCTCAGAATGTGTCCCAAGCCGCTTCCTTTGCCGGGTGACCAGGGTTTAAGTATGTGATTTTTAAGCATTGGCAGATGAGTGGGATCCCTTCTGCTGGCTTCAGGGGAGGTTTGGATCAGGCCCTGCCTCGCAGGGAAAGGAAAATACCGGGGTCGGCTCCCCCTTCTTGCACACCTCCCTGCGTTCTCCCAGGGAAACAGTTAGAAACCTGCCTTGCCATTTCTCCATCCCGTTCCCGTTGGGGCTCTCCTGGCTCTCTCCATCACTGGGAGGCTGCTGCGCTCTCCCTGTCAGCTTGCCCTCTCAACTGGAGCTCAGGGAGCGCAGCAGCCAATCGGGCAGCCAGGCAGCCCGGGTATCCTTCATCAATCTCCCTAAGTGTCTTCGGGCTCTGCTAGGAACATCCACATCACTCCTTTTCTCTCTCTGCAATGACCTGAAGCTCCAGCTCTGCAAGCAGTGATCAGTCAGGCATAATGCAATGCAGGGCAGCCCGGAATAATCTGGTTGGCATCCAAGGATGTATATTCACCGAGAGGCTAAGGAGTGTGTCAGCATTTAGTTTCAGTCTAGCTGCACTTTTCCTGCAGCACAGAATCACAAAGTCTCCGTCTCCTCCTCTGGATTGGGACTGATTCTGCACTGGGATCCTCTGAAAAGACAAAGTTTTCCTCTCTTGCTATTGCTGTACCACCATAATCTACCAAGATGTGTGACTGCTTTCATCTAGTTCTTCCTAACTGGCCAGGATCTCCAGCCAGTGGTGGGCTTACATTTTCTATACTTTTCTGTATTCTGCTTCTGCTTTTCTGTGCTCTGCTAGCTGCGAATCAACCTCTGAGGCAAACCCTGCAGCTTCTAGGGTGTGGCTTTCTCTGATGCTGCATGAATCAGATAAGGAAAAATAGAGTTAAGAAAAGCCTGTCCTTGCCTCCTCTAAACTTTCCTCGGTGCCTGCATTATGTTGAAGCTAAGCTTATGGAAGCCTTTGGCTTTGTAAACAAATGAAATTCAGTTGTGTCTAAATTAACTGTTTCGGGTTGCATGCCTTAATTCACATGCTTGCCCTTCATTTCTCATAGCGATCAGGAAGCGACTAGCAGGATGCAGTGCATGATACAGTCTACCTGGCATTTACAATGGCTAAAAGCTGCTCTGTGTAGTGTATGTTTGCAAATTCAACGTGTCCGATGCTCTGTGTTCAATCTGTTGGCTGAACAATACAGCACTCTGGAAGAAGGGCTTTTTTCTCCTGTGTTTCCCTACTGCAGAGCAGAAGGAAATTAGCAACTTAACCTCTTTTTTTTTAAAGGGGAAAATACACACATTTTAATATAAAATATTGCTGAAGCGGAACAGTGACGATTGGAGGAATGAGTCAAAAGAGTAATGAAAACCAGTTCTTAGCTGGCAGAAGTGTATCAATAAATTACAGATCTGCTCTTTAGTTTATGCACGGATTAATCTGTTTTAAAATAAGCAACTAGTAGTCTTAAGGTTGTGTCTACAAAAATGCCAAGAATCTGAAATTTCTACAGAATCTTTTCCCCTAAAATATACAAAATCTATGTTTATCTACATTCTGCAATAAATTTCCTCACTATTTACTCTGGTAGAAGAAGTTATAATCAACAAAACACAGTCTGTAAACATTTTGATAGCCTAAAACTAGAGATTTTCTTTTTATTTTTTTTTTTAAATATGCCTGATTATTTCTGCTTTTCTTTTGTAAATAGTTTAGGATTATATTTTCCACAACAATGGAAAGTCAGAAATTGCTTGTCAGACTCCCAGTCATACAAAGTAGCATCCTTATTGCTTAAGTTGTCTTGTTGAAATCAAGAAGGCGACTCAAGGAATAAGTCACTTCTCTCCACCCAACGAAAAGATATGCTCCAACCCTCTGCTCATTATCTGGTGTTTAGATTAAGTAACTGAATTGGTATAAGGTTATGGCAAATATTTTAGGACTACACCCAGACAGTAATTTAATATGATTTACTCAAAATATACTTGGTATAAGTTTTGGAGGAAAGATTTTCTTGTAGAAATGTGACTAATTCGGTAGTATCATTTTCTTAATGTTTGTCTGCCTGCACAGATCTTATTTAGCAAACAGACTAGTTTTGTGGCTCCTACTATTTACCACATCAGAGACATTGATGGGACTTCTAAGTGCTACCTAACAGAAACAAATAAAAACAAAGCACTGAGTGCTCCACCCTCCAGGCTTTCCCCACTGATTAGCAAAAACATTTGGGTGTTTTTTTTTCCTAAGGAAACAAAATTGTCCCATGTCACGAACATGGGTTTTTATCTCTCCGGTACCAGTTTTCTGGTGGTGTGAAAGGATGCTGCGGT
Source organism: Ibidorhyncha struthersii (assembly GCA_013398815.1). Taxonomy (NCBI): domain Eukaryota; kingdom Metazoa; phylum Chordata; class Aves; order Charadriiformes; family Charadriidae; genus Ibidorhyncha; species Ibidorhyncha struthersii. The sequence continues at coordinate 105,085 of VZSZ01003624.1, forward strand.
GGGTCATGCTCAAGGGGAGCATCTCCTGTACTGGGTCACGCCACAGCACCAACCGGACCCCAGTGCCTGGTCTGGGAGGCACAGAGCAAGCGTGGGGCCATGGCACAGACAACAAGGTCCGTGCTGGGAAAGGACGTGGCAGGGAAAGCCAGTTGCATGTGAAACTTGACAGGCGTCTGTTTTCCAAACAGTTATTGCTGATGTTTCTTGACAACGGGTTATCATCCTCAGAGGTCAGGGTGCGGCAGGGAAAAGCAGGTCTGGTTTCCTCAGACAGGTAGGCTGGCTGGCTGCCGGGGGCATGTGATATGTGTTCGAGAAAGCCTGCCAAGTGCAGGAGGCAGAGAGAAGGAATATCAGCACGGTGATGAGGCAGGCTCATCTGAACAAGGGTGGCGAAACCACACGATGAATCCCACATGAAGCAGCACATATGAAATCCCTTGTTTCCTCCACAGCATGGAAGGAAGGCTTGTTAAAAATAGGCTCGTTTCGTAAGCTGCTGTCTCTGCTGGCTATATTCATCTGCCCTTGCTTTAGCTGACTGTCATTATGACACAGGTGAGAAACAGATAAACAAAAATTTGCCAGGTTTCTTTATTAGCCAGGCAAGCACAAGCATGCACTCAGATCTGACATCTGGAGGATGCCAGGAGCATTTTGCAGTTGTTGACGAACACCGAGACAATGTTTTTCATGGATAATTTTTGAGTCAGAACAACAAATAAGCAGAAGAGAACATCTCCATCAGCAAACTGTGGCAATTGACCAAATCCCCAAATATGAAGGTCTTTCTAGCACAAATGTTTTCTAAACTTATTCTTTATCTTGTTTGGGGAGTGATCTAAATCCCCCCAAATTAATGGCAGTCTCTAAAAGATGCCATTCAGTAAGACATTTGAGCAAGTTTGTATGGCCTCCTGGGTGCCAGAGGATTGGAGTACTGGGTCAAAGCAAAAGGTGTGGTTTAGAACTTTGCTGAATGGGCACTTGAACAACAATGTTGCTGCTTCTCAGGTGGCAGGTTCATCTTTGCACTGTGTGAGGACAGCACACAAGTGGGTTCCTGAGATCAGCAAGAGCTGTGAAAGTCCCTGGGCAGGATTCCATTGCAAGGTGTGACAACCAAAAAACGCTAAAAGCACAGTGACATCCCTTCTCCTCTGTTGTTATCTGCGATGCCACAGGCAAGACGAGGGCTGGGTCTACATTCTGTCTTATGAGCTGCTGAATATGGCCTACAAATTTTGAGGATCTAAAACAAAACGCCAGCTTAGCTGCATTTTTTCTTAGAAATATTTTCTCAAGATGTTTGTCTATGGGCTGCAACAGCATCTATTTCAGACCCATTACGAGACAGAGATAAACAAAACCTGTATAAGCCAGACTCCCAGCTCGGATGAGGAACGCCCTCCCCAGCTCTCAGGAGAGGCTCTGACCTGACATACCAGCATATTTCATTTTCCTTCCTTTTACTTCTTTCAGTGAGTATAACGTTAAAATGACACAAGCTGTTTCGGTTTCAGCAGACACGTCAGGGTGTCAAACTCACTGTCCAGTAATGCTTCCCAAATATACACTCCTTCTTCCCATGGTGACACCAAAATAACTGTGGTGCCAGCACAGACTGAAAGGGAATCTGATTCATCTGGCTCTGGCAGAAAGGTCCCTGCCAGCACCATGAATCAGGCTCAGTAAATTGCATCCCTCTGGCTTCTCTCTGTTCTCTCTCCCTCCGGAGTCACCTCCCTCCCTCCAGAGTTTTTATTTTTGGTTATTAGTTTCACACTTCTATTTCCAATGGGTACGCACGGGCCCTTTGGTGACATATGAACACCAAGTGGAAAAGAAACATCAGTGTGACAGAGTCCCACAGGCAACAAAGGCTTTCTTTGTCTATCCACTGTGCAATAAAGTGTATTGCTGTTCTCCATCTAACTGCAAGAAATGAGGATGGTATGTACCCGTTAGAGGCACAGCACATTGTGTTTGCCACAGTTTCTGATTCATGTGAGGAACGGACATACCCTAGGAGCAAACCAAAACCAGCTGAAAAATGTTGATTTTTCTTTACTGCTGCGTTTCAAAACTTCAAGGAGGAGGAAGAATTAATAGGGATCTCAAGTTAGCTTTGGTAGAGTGCTCCTCCCAGAGCAATTTGGACTTGTGATGCATTTGCCCAGTGCTTTGTGCGCTGCCTGTTTCTGTCCAAGCCACTCTGGCTGCAACAACCTCTTTTTCAGGGCCCTTGTTACTGGGCGAGAGGTGGAGGAATGCAAAGCAAAGACTAGGGAGAGCCTCCGCCAGCGAGGGCCTCCAGGGCTGCTGTATTGCTACTCACTCTGGTGAGGGCTGCTGCCGCTGCCGGAGATAAATGACACCCTCGGTTCAATGTGGGGACTTGCTGCCAAGACAAACAGTCAAACAAACAGCCAGGCTGGGCTTGTCCATACAGAGGAGCGGCTGCGAAATAAGCCTGGATCTGAGCTTGCAGCACACATGGTCACCCAGTGCCAGTGTCCCGTGCAGGTGGACCTTGTATTTCCTGGGAGCACAGGTGCCATGTACCCTTGTCCCGATCACAGTCCCATCCCCAGCATGTCTTTCCCATAGCATCTGCCAGCACGGCCACCATGGGTAACCTGAATCGTGGGGTGCTCGGCGCTGTGTTATTTAGCAGTGGGATATCCCCATGGGTTTTTGGTTGGCAATGAGGTTGCAGGAGGGTTATTTTCACCATGGTCTGACTTAGAGTGCACCTTTAGGGTACTCACTGGCACTGCCACATCATTGGCAATGAAGAGGTACAGGGGAGGGGACAAGGAGGAACTCCTAAGGCCAGTGTTGCTGTCAAAGAAAAGGCATGTGGAGCTGGTTTTCTGCACGAGGGAGCTTCCTCCAGACTGGCCCACCCATGCTAGTGCCCATTCATCCTAGGAAATGAAGGCCGCCAATCTATCAAACACCAAAGGAATAGCCATCTCTGTCTTTATGCCAACACAGACAATTACATCATTGTGTTCACTTGTGAGACACAGATGAGTTTGAAAATGCCTACAAGATCCCGATTTTTCTAGGCTTAACCCTACGTGCTTACTAGTAGTAGATACTATTACAGAATCACAGAATCACAGAATAGTCAGGGTTGGAAGGGACCTCTGGAGATCATCTAGTCCAACCCCCCAGCCAGAGCAGGGTCACCTACAACATTACTAAATAGTAGAATCTATGTACCAAAACTTACTGGCGTAACATCTTCATTTTGTGTCAAAGTATCTTAGGGGCCATAGGAGTTGCACAAGTGTAACCTTTCATTCCTGTTTCTCCATTAGTTTGTTCCTATACTGACCCTGCTAGCCCATGTGCTGGCACAGACCCTCACCGTGCAGATAGCATCCAGCTCTGAGGGTAAAGTAATTAGTCCTGGCTGTGCTTGCAGGGTTTTCTTTAGCACCATTGCACCATTAGATTTCTATCAGTTTGAGTTTCTCTGTCAGAAGAGGCTGAAAATATCTGTCCAGTTGTTAAAACCGCTGTGGAAGAAATATTAGTAGATTTATGCTTGTAAATTAATTGTAAATTAGAGCATGTACTCTTATGCCTGCATTTAATGCTGCATTCATAGAATACATAACAGACAACAAACAAAACTGCCTGATCCGTCCCTCACTGCCACAAGGCTTTCCATCTCACCTCAACACAAACTTTTTCTAATGAAACACACAGATGGGATGGACCAGCAGATTAGCCCAGTGTGAGAGCATGATGCACATCTATGCACCAAGAAAAAAAGAGGAAACAGCCCTATCACCTTCACCCTTTTCTTAGAGCACAGAAGGCAGATGCACTGCATAATCTGGGAAGTTTTCCAGACTCGCTCTCTATTTTTTTTAAAAGTTCATGACACACAGCAGGAAGCAGAATGCTTTAAGCTACTGTGGCATCACACATTGTTCAGGAGAGGTGCTGTGAATGTGGATGAATACAGTACAGATCAGGTTCTCCACACTTTTGTTTTTGAGGTCTGGCAGTAGCAAAGCAGTGCTCAGCTTGGACTGATGATCAACATCAGTAAATCCCTTTGGGACTCAGCAGTAGCATAAAAGGGGTAAATCCACCCCAAACTCCCGAGGAAGCCTGCTGCCATGGGCTGGAAGAGGAAATGTGATAGCCCCCAGTGAAGCCAATGGTATATGGGGTGATTTGTCCCAGACCTTCATATTCAAGTTTTCTCTGTCACTGTTTAATGAAACATCAAGAAAGGATTCTTCCACCCACCCTACATTCAATACAACCATGCCATGGAAAAGACTCAGCACTTCTGTGGCACCCATTTTCCCACTGGGGTCAACGTTCTGGTAGGACAGGAACAAGCGATGGGGACTCTTCTGTTGAATACTGTTGCTGACTGTGACTTAAAAAAATCAATGGGGGATTTCACCACAAAGCCAGGTTGGACCCTTGATATTTGTCTTTGAGAACACTCTTGCCTCACCCTGAAAATTATTACCCTTGTCTTTATTGGGCTCCTATATTTAATTAATGGCTGAAAAGCATCTGGAGAAGGTTGAAGTAGGCAAATTATGCAACTTAACTCCAAGTCTGATGATTAGTATCACCATTCCCAGACTACAGTCTCCCTTTGATATTGGGAATAACAGCAAGAAAGATGCTGACGATGGTGACATTGGTTTTGGCTCTAGCTGATGGAACGTACAGTCATCTCATATCTTATAATTCAAATTACACCAGCATATTTACTCTGGATTCACAGTAGTGTAACTGGAAGAGGTAGCTGGACCACAAAAAGCTTTATTAAATGGGTGTTAAAGCAATGACTAGGAAAACAAAAAGAGTTACAACGGAAGGTATGGAAAAAGATGAAAAAGGTGAGTCTCAGCAGCAAGCTGTGACGGAGCTGAATCTCAAGCTGTTGTGAAGTATAGAGCAATCAGTGATCTGGCCCAATAGTCAGAGTTTCTGAGCATTCAACAGCTGTTCTCTGTGTTACAGAGAAGGGCCAACAACCTGATGAGAAGAGAGAAGCAAGGCTCTGGTCCCTACACAGATAAGGAGGGGCAGGAGAAAATATGAGACTTGGAGAGCCACGCAGATCCCCGCGTCACCGGAAAGGCAGCAGTAGCATTAAAGGGAGGAGGAAGAAAACAGCCTAGGAACGATTTGCTGTGAATGATCATGAAATTATGTCAAGGAACCTATAAACAGTCTCAGAGAGAAGCTAAATAACAAGACTTTCTTGTCTCCCTCCCTTCCCCTTTGTGTCCTCTCTTAATCCAGAGTGACCTTACCGAAACAGCATAAGAGTAGTTGGGCTCCACCTAATTCCATCTAAGCATAGCTTACCTCCTTCCTACCCTGTTTCCAGTTCTTTGCTTGACTTTGTGCCATGCTTGTCTCTTACACTCTGATCTCTGTCCTGTGCCACAGCAGCAGTAGGGAAGGGAGAAATGTTAACCCTTTCCTTGATAAACAGAACATGACTGGTATGAGAGGGAGCACAGTGCCTTTGCCTGGCAAATTAGGCAAGAAGAGGAAAAGCTGTCCTGATTTCCAAAGGGAAAAAATTCATAAAGGAGAATATGCTACTCACCACCATCAATCCTGCAATTTAACTGAACTTTAGCAAAATATTTGCTGGGTTATGTAATAGAGATGGATTACAACAGCCTGCCACATGGCTGAAAACTGCAGTTTTAACCCCTGGACAGACTGTCTTGTGATAGGTAAAGATAAGCAACGTCATGGGGTTGTAAGAATAGTCCAGCTCAGACAAACCTCTAAAATAGAATTTGAGGGTCCATCTGATAGAACTGCTCCAAATATTTGAGGACACTTTTCTTCCTGATCTTCTTGGCTATGCACGGCCTTTCTGACTTTCTCCTCACCTCTTCTCCTGAGCAGTCTCAGAGAAGTTCCTCCCAGGTGCCTCCTTCTGAGGCTTCCCACCCTTTCTGGCTGCTGAGGACCCCTTGGAGATGTTCCCTTGCAGTCAATGTGTTTGCAGTGTCAGCCTGTCTTTATGTCCCAGCCACCCCTCCTGCCACTGCAGGTGTTGTTAATTATCATAGAATCATAGAATGGTTTGGGTTGGAAGGGACCTTAAAGATCATCTAATTCCAACCCCCCTGCCATGGGCAGGGACACCTCCCACTAGACCAGGTTGCTCAAAGCCCCATCCAGCCTGGCCTTGAACACCTCCAGGTGGCATCCACAGCTTCTCTGGGCAACTTGTTCCAGTGTCTCACCACCCTCACAGTGAAGAATTTCTTCCTGATATCTAATCTAAATCTACCCTCTTCCAGTTTGAAGCCATTACCCCTCGTCCTATCACTACATGCCCTTGTAAAAAGTCCCTCACTGTGACCTTAATTGAGTGATCTGTACCAGGACTGGGAGCAAAGATGTGGTAGTTTTGGCTGCAGGGCACTGCAGAAACCAAGGCATGAACCCTACTACGATCATTAATCTCAAGCCACCATGTCTTGTCTGATGTTCTTGTGGACATCAGCTGGTCAATCTGCCATAGGCAGAGTAGCACCTTCTTTTTCAGCATAGCTACAGCCTAGGCTGTAAAGTCTCTCTACGTATGATCAGCTATTATTTGGGCAGCACTTAAAAACTGGAGAAGCTGAGTATTGTAGCTAATTAACTGAGCCAGAAAGACACAAAGAATGTTTGAAACAGAAGAGAAAACAAACAAAGTCTTGGTGAGCGTTCAAAGGCAAGGCAGACTGGCTGCAATTTTCCGCTCAACACTCAGAGAAGCTCATGAAGGCTTACAGAAACATGGGTGAAGGGAGTTGCCTTTGGGAAGACCTAGCTGTGAAGTGCTCACATGATGTGAGGCGGGGTTTGGAGCTGAAGCCGCCCCATCTGCCCCACCCTGGGACCTGGGCCCATGAATGACCCAAAGCACCTCATCGATCACGGCAGGGACAGCTGTCAGCCAGGAGACCGAGACCGAGACCTGCCCATGACTTCCAGGTAGGAGCTTGTTTCTTGCAGCACTTCTCTCGTTGCCTTGCCTCATGCTGCCTTGCTGTCGCTGCTGCAGATGCAGAGGAGGAGAGGCTCCTGGTGCCCTCAGTTTCTTGCTTCTCTGAGCGCATTCTCAAGAGCTTCTACCTATGCATTAGGTCTCTTCTTTCTCATTTCCCCAGCCACTGGGGTTTGAAAATCTTGCAGGATCTGTATTAAGGTGATAAACTGGTTTTATTTCCCTTCTCCTGGTATTGCTGTCATGACAAACAGGAAAGTAGGATATCCCTTATCCCAACAGAGCAACCTGCGTGCTGCTGCGGCATGTACATTTGCTTTCTTTACAAATGCCTGCAAAATAGAGAGTGGCAAGGAGCTTCTTGAAATGGTTATGAATCATTGAACTTAACTGGCACCCACCCAGGCCCCCAGATGGGAGAAGGGGAGCATTTTCTAAGCCCTTCCCACATTCTTGTGTAAATAGAAGGGATGAATGATCACCATCTTCAATGCCAGACAGTTTTCTGGGCCAAATTCATACACAACTCTAAGAAAGCCAAGGGGAACTGAAACTGGTGTAGTTCTCCTTTCCTTCCGCTTCTTGCAATGACTATATTTCATATGTTCAGATCCTTCTGGGATTGCTTAGACTGACTTTGTGTAATTATTTTCATCCTTGGATTAAACAGGCCAAATATGTAAGCTAGATCTCAGCTTGCTGCGATCTTATTTTACACCATATTTTGTCCCTCTGGCATATACATTACACAGCAGCAGATTGGATTTAAGTAGTTTTTTCAGAATAAAAGTCTCTCTTTGCTTGAGGGTGTCAATTTTCTAGTCGTTCTTGCTGCTCTATCTTGTACGGATACTTCAAAGGATAATGGAAAAGTCCTAAACCAGGCATCTACTCATGCTGGCTCTCAGTAAACACTGTCTGACACCCTTCCAGACTTAGATCATGCACAGATTTCTCACCCTAGAGATTAGGGGAAAGGTGTGACTTGGTGCAAAAGCCTGTAACTACCACCTTATTTCTACCAACTGTTCTTGTCCTTCATTGTTTGTGATCACTGATGAGATGTGCAGATTCATGGATGTGCCTAAACCTGGGGGATGTCCCTATTTTCAGATTAAATAGAGAATGATGCTGACTGAAATTAAAGACAAAAGAATACAAAGGCTGTGAGACACCCAGGAAGGAGCAGTGGCTTTGAAATCAGCTTTTAGTTGCCTTGTTAGATGCCAGTAAGTATAGGAGGAAGGGTTGACTTTCATTGTATCATGCTATGGGAAATCCTAAGGCCATCCTGAGTGGAGTGGAGCAGTATTTATGCGTTATGAAACATTTGACGTGTTCCATCTGCCACCAGGTCAGGGTCAACAGGTACAGTTAAAATTAAAAGCAATATTTTTGATGTGCACCACCTTTCTTTCTGCTGGCAAAGTGCCACTTAAAAGCTTAAATCTTTCATGACTGAAAATCATTTGCTGTGCAGCCAGAGATTTCCAGGCTTTCCAGGGAAATAACAGTAGTTTTGAAATCTACAGCTGTAAGTCCTCTGTATACTGGTCTTTCTTAACTTTTGCTGTGAGCATTTGGAGTCTAAAATGTGAATTGTGTTGTTCGGCCATCACTGGAGAAACCCTGGCTAGAGAAATCTTACCATCCAGTTTCTACATCTAGTATTAACACATGCTTAAAGTCTTCCTCTAGGCTCTTCCCTATGAACTTGTGTGCTAGAGGATTTGTGAAATGCAGTTGTGATGGGCAGAAAATGCACGAGGGGCAAATCCTAGCTACCCACCTGAGACGACTGTTTCCCACCAGACCCATCATCCAAGACTCCCTTCCTCCTTGCTCCACACAGTAAATTTCAGTGTCTTCTGCACTGCTGGCATCTGTCTCCAAGAGCTCAGGAGTTTTCCACCATGCTGCTTGTTCAGTCCAGGTGAAGATGTGCTCTCCTTGGCCAAGCCTTGACTAGGTCCAATCTGCACCTGAGCCTAATCCCTCCAGCAGGTACTGCAGTAATGCCTGCCATAGTTTTTGCTGCTCTCTCCAGCTCTACAATCTGCAGGATTGGTCCCAAGCAGGGGCTGATGTGCTGCCAACCCCTCCTGCCCCAAGAGATGGGTGTTCCTGGTAGGGACATGTTCTGTCCAGAGACAGAGAAGTTTTAAGGGCGAACAAACAGGGCCACTGAACTACGTTAGGCAGCTAAGAAAATCTTGCAGTGGTTGGGAAGGAAGGGCTGCTTCAGGCTCCTGTCTGTCTCACGTTGCCTTTTTCAGGAGAGCATACCCAGTTGTCTCACCATCCTGGCTCTGGCACTGTTCTCCTGCTCTGCCTATTGTTTGGTCAGTCTGGTCTTCATAAAATGACCATTTCTTAAAATTCATGGGTGGTCTTCCTGGTAAGGCTCTTGGTAACATCTGGCAGCATGACTTGTTCGTTTTTGCAGATCACTGAATGATGACTGTGGGCCTTGAGCTGCTGATTCCCAAACCTGTTCTGGTTCGTAGGCACCCCAAGGGCTGTTCCGCAGTGCTGCTCTGTTATGACTTGTTCCTTTCTTAAAAGTCAAAAGCTCCCTCAGATTAAAAAAGTGTAAATTAAGAAAATGAAAGGTTGATGCTGAATCTGAAACTATTCTCTTTCCCAAGCTGTCTTTTAAGATTTCACTAAGACTTGTCTTCCATGCAGTTACCCAGGACCAATTCACCTGTGCCCTTGCTCCTCTGTCTCACAACCCTTCATCCTCCTTTCTCCAAGCTTACTGGAAAGTTAGGTGAGTGCTACAGAGTGCAAATAAATCTTCAAAGCTGTTGCTGGCGTCTGCACTCTCCCTCCTTCCTCCAAATCAGTGCAGGGAGTTATGTTTGCAGCTTGGTTCAGATTTAGGCCGATTTTTCTGAGGCTGTAAATAAAACATTGTTCAAACTTGTCTGCGACATCCATGGTCGTCTGGATTTGCTGATTTTGCACTAGGCTCACGCTGCTGTTTAAAAGTGAGTCGACTGCCCTGGCTCATCTCTTCCTGGATAGCATGACTCACATTAGAAACCTCCTCATGGGTTTCTAATAACTCTATTATGGGGTGTGCACATACAACATCTTTTTGATGGTCTCAGAATTTGTGAGATGTGGCTAGATTTTCACAGAGACCACACATGATATGATAATAAAACTGACTAATTGCCCATTTGGGATGTTTCACTCCTTCGTTCCTTTGCCAGTTTTAAAGTTTCAGTTTGCTGCTCGGGGACTTCTCATTACCTCCAAGGGCTTCTGGTTTTCTGTGGTGCTTGATCAATTTGGAAATGGCAACAGTTAATGGGTCCTTCATTTGCCTCTGAAGGATCTTTAAGGAGGGAATAAAGTTCAAAATCCAGGAGACCAAATTCATTATTTTCCCCAGAGAAAAAAATATATTTCTCCTTGAGCGAGAATTTTATATGTGACTATAAACCATGTTTCATTTGCTTTTCCTTTTTGAAATTTCGCTGTTCAGGAGAGGGCCTTTTCAGCAAGGAGCGAGAGGGTACTTGGGAAAAAGACTCTGCAGCCTTTCTGCTGTGATTCCTTGGCAAAAAGGACTTCAGAAATAGTCTAAAGCAGGGAAAGAATAGTCCTAGGCCACAGCATTACGGATGTGTTTCCAGAATTAGTCGTGGAGCTGAAAATGCTGAAAGCAAGGCAAGCAGAAAGCTGTCTCTGAGGGGGTCATGCTGGGAACACTGAGCACCCCATGTGAGGTGCTCAGTCCCTCCAGCTCCCTCCTGCAGCTCAGCAGGAGGCATAGGTGGTGATATCCATGTTTCTTACTGAACCCCTCCAGTGAGAAGGGCTCAGAAAAGAGACTGAACGAGAAACCCTCTGAACCCAGCATAACTGAAGATGAGAGGAGAAGGGGACACAAGACAGTCAGATCAAATCTGGTTAATTGTTGATGTTACGCTGTTGTTTTTACGTGCTAGGCAAAATCTGCTCTGCCGTCTGGTCCCCCTGTTGGTGTACCACCCTCTGCCATCTGCGAGAGCTGAAAGGCACCTGGGGAGAGAGATGGGTGAACGAAGTCTCACCCAGGGTGCACGTGCCATTGTTACCCATGCATTTTTCAGGGCTGAGAAGAAGACAAATATTGTTGTTAATGAGCTAAATTCTTAGCCCCTGTAGTTGTACTTAATTCTACGGAACTACAGACCTACACCCAGTGAGGCCCGTTTTCCACACAGCGTGAATCACTTGCTCGTTTTTTGTGCTCACTAGTTTCACGTTTTAATTTTCCGTTCCTCTGGCTTTCTTCATGCGGATGAATAATGGACCATTTATAATACATCAACAATATCAGAGCATACGATTATGGCTTCAGTCCGTGTAATCCCTTCAGACAGTTCGCAGAGCACGAATGCCTGTTGTGCAAAGCCACATCCTATTTCCACAAAGAAAACCGAAGGGGATGCCAGCCTGGCAGCTTCTCCCCTCTGCCACTCGAAATAGCTCTCAGGAGCTGAGTCATGAAGTGAAGCCCAGAATAACAGGCGATTCCTTTAACCCAGAGACAATAATCAGCTGTGCTAACAATTACAGATGGAAATGGGCTTCAGGCGGTAGTTTATCGTAAGACACGCTGAACCCTTCTGTCGCTGTAAATAAACACCAGGGTAAACTTTCTTTGAATCCAACTAAATAAGGCTGTGTAATTGAGCTTTATTCTGTTGCATTAGGGGCTGAGCCTGCTCCTGCTGCACGTAGCTGTGACGACTCCAGTGGGTCATTGCGCAGAGGCGGCGGCAGCCCTGAGGACTAAGCCCGCGCTGTTTTCCCATAGTGCTGCAGGACTTGTGCTGGGTACCGGCACGTTCAGCATCCTCATCTGTCATGGATACTGCTTTAAGGATAACATTCTTCTCTTCACGCATCCAAAGACCTTCATTAAGGACTAACAGATCAGACTTAAGCATGTGACAGATGCTAATTGCAGTTCTGCTCTTCTATTTCCTTATCACACCTTTTCCTCTGTCATGTATTTGTTGCATATTTGGAAAAAGAATAGTTTCCTGAAACCAGGATTTTGAGTTAGGAAATCTGTAGGGTCAGTGCTGCGTAACTGAATCACTGAATAACACAGGATACAGTCAGCAGGAGAAGGTGATGAATCATGTGTCTAGTGTGAAATGGGAAGCCTTCACAGAGCTGTTTGTGAGTTGTCACATGCGTTTGTTGCCTGAGTCACTTAACATTACTTAGAAACATCGGCTGGGATGCGGCATGCGGGTCTGCGCAGGCAGGAGCCTGGTCCATGCAGGATCCTGCAACTGCCAGTGGGGCTTGGAGGGAGTTCAGGACCGTGTGAGCGGGAAGGATCGCCTAAGTGATGCCATAAGGAGCACTACGGGCATCCCTTTTAGTTCCTGGAGCAAGAACTTAGCAGCGGCTAAAAAATACATTTAAAAAATTCCCCAATAACTTCTGTCTTGCCTATTTATCCATAGGGATACTAATTTTAAATAACAAACTTTTAAGGATGCTTTTTCTCATTTTTTAAAAAGAAAGGTGTTTAAACAAAGCTAACGTATAATTAAGTTGAACAAGCACAAGGTAGAAAACAGCAAAGCACCCTTCTTTTTTGCTGTTGTATATTTTCACTGGTCAATCTAGGTACTTCTTGGGATTCTTTTAATTAATAACATAATTTTAGATAACTTCTTATTTGAAAAAAGATAAAGAAAAAGCTAAACTATCAGTACTTCTTGATTTAGCTTTCCAAATACTTTAATGAATATTGTGGAAAAATCCTTAAAATTCAGTTCTCCTCCTACTCTCCAACTACTTCCAACCCCCCCATTTTTTAGGAAAGGGAAAACTAAAATATTTTTCTTTACAAGCAAAGAAAGACTGAAAGCACAAGCACTCATGTGAGGTAACAGAAGAACAGGACTCAGTGCTGACAGTGTTCAGTTCGCTGTGCTCCCAGAGAAAGTGCTCTTCCCTGCTCCCGACCCCCTCACCGTTTCAGCCTCTGCAGTTTTTCTTTTCAGCCTGTGTTCACGGACTTTGCATCAGAAACTGAGAGCATGTCTGCTGTCAAAACTCCACAATATATATAATGTCTCTTTTTAAAAAAATGTGAGTTATTTGCTCTCATTTCATTGATTCCTATCTATGGGCAAATGCAGTCAGAACCAACATAGCACCGTGTGCTGTGCAAGACTGAACAGCACCTTTGTTTACCATTAGCATCATCATCAAATTAGGAGGAATTACTTATTACACGTTGGGTTTATTCGGTCAACCAAGTGGTTGGCAGCTGAACTCAAAGACGTTAGCACAGTGATGGGGAAAGGTTTTTTTCAGTATGTCACTGGTAGCAGGGCTCACTCCTTTTCTCCACTTCGCACACAAAGGCTACCTTGCTACTTAGTACTTCATCACAACCTGGAGAAATCCCATTCATACTGATCAAGCTGATTTTCTCTGCCAGCAGCATCAAATACAGTTTAGATTCATTTTCTGGATGCGTATGGAGGAGTTGGGCAGCTTCAGTGCTAAACAGTAATACTTTACTCTTCTCTGGCACTGGCCTGCTGAAAGGCAACGTGGAGCATTTGTCAACCCTGACTGAGGTCGGTTCCTGTTGTTGCTCTCCTGTTCAGAGGGACAAAGTCGGGAGCGAAGCATTAAAGGTCTCAACCTTGTTCCCATTAACGTTGAAGGCAAAACTTCAGCTGATTTCAGTGCCAGCAAACAGGGGATGAAAAGGCCTGAATCTACAAAGCACGGAGATGCTGAGGTGCATGTGCCAAGACCCTTAATGCCCAAAGATTTCATTGCAACTTTGAGGATGCTGAGAACTGCACAGGATGAGGCCAACATTGGACCACAAATGCGTTGTGGAAGGAGCAATCTTTTTCTTGCTCCTTCTTGGCTGCTATTTCCCACAGGTTTCCTTTCTGGGGTACCAGCAAGCCAGTTCAGCCGAGTAAGCTGAAGTGCAGAAGTCAGATAACTGCACAGATAACTGATTTTATTTACCCTGTACTTCTGGCTTTTCCCTTTCCAAGGGAAGGCTTACGTGTAATAGGTATAGGACTTTGAGGTGAATTTCATGTCATTGGAAAATCAGTCTCAGCTCTGTAGGGAGGCAGGAGACCTCACAGCCCCAGACGGAATTAACCAAATGTATTTCCATCTCTCATGGGTGTTGTTTACACAGCGCAAGCCAGTCTAGAGCGGTGAAGGGTATATTTAAAACAAGGCCCTCTAACATTTGGATCCACCCCATCATTCGACTTAACAGATACTTGATACTGATCAAGTGACTCACTTCATTAAGAAATAAACCCTGCTGTGTTGCCAACCTCTGACAGCAAACAGTGAGCCCCATTGTCATCTGCTGAGTCCTTTCTCTGTCCCAGCCCACACGCCCCGAAGATGCACACCGAGTCACGGGCACGGCAGCAACACTGACCCTGTTTTTCCATGGTGGTGTGTGCCAGCCACGGGCATGCAGCAAATCCCCGTGCGCGTGTAATACCCTTGTTTAATCCCCAGACTCCCTGTGTGCCCCTGCAATAGAGGGGCAAACCAGGGTGATCATTCATGATCTGGAGGTAGACAGTTTATTTTATTAGCAAGACGGGAGCTGGTGCTTGGTTGTTCCCAGTTTGAAGGAGTTCTTCCTGGTCCTCCTGTTCACCCGGGCTTCTTGCTTGCACTCGACAGCAGTGTCTGCCAGTTCCTGCGCGCAGAGCAGGGCACAGTATCGGCCACACGTCATCCAATAACACGGTAGTCAAGATGTGTGCAAGCACCTAGGTTAAAACAGTCTCAAAAAGGAGTAAATGTAAGAAATGTACCCTCATGCCCAGAGGCACTGCCAGCAAACAGCCCTCTTCTGAGCGAGACTGCATGGGTAGAGCTGGGTCCCCATGTGAATATTTACACCCCTTCCACCACCGAGGGCATGTTTCACTGGGACCCCAGAGCCAGAGGAAAGGGATTATTTCAGTGCAGTTCCCAGTTACTCCTTTATCTGCTCCACTTCAGCAAATGTACTAATCAGTGCTTGTTCACTAAATGCCGTGGAAACCCCAGGGCACATAGTGAGATCATCTGCCAGTACTTTTTTATATTAAGATTTTTGTTTAAGAACTGTTTTTAAGGCTTTGAGGGGGAAAAAAAAAAACACAACACAAGGGCTGGTTCACTGAGAATCATTTCCATAGCTGGAAATAAACTTTGTCATAAGCTCTGTGACCATCCAAGCTCCCACAAAAAGCAAGAGTTTATACCCCTCCATACCATCACTGGTAAAAAGGAAAAAAGCCCCCCAAAACCATAGTGAAACAACTAAAACGTGTTTTGTTATAAGTGAAAGCTTTTCTTTTTTCCAGTGGCATCTGAGCTACTACATGAAATGTTTATACTTTCCTTTCATCAGTGTCTGCCTTTTGTATGAGATCTAGAAATCTCAGTGGCAACATCCTTTAACTTTCAATTTGATAGAAAAAAGTGTCTCGATCAATTACAACAAATGACCCACCAAGTTTTTTAAAAGTACCTTTCTCTTCAGTAATATCCAACTCAGTAGGCATTTGCTTAAAAATACAGAGCTTGGGAATGTTTTATTCACAGGTGGGCAGGTTTCAGGTTTTATTTCACTGGATTTTCAAACTGAAGAATAATGACCAACTTGATGATAACTAGAAGTACCAAAACTGTGGCCAGAAAAGAGTTTAAGACAGCATAATGACATTGAGAAAAAGAAATAATTTGGTTCAAATCATTAATTTTTTGAATACTTGAGCATTGCCACCTGGTATGATCAGGTTATTGGTGGGTTATTAACACCTATCTTTCCAGCTTGAAAAGATGCTTTTGTTCTCACGGTGTCAGCTGTTTCTCACTAGAATTCACTTTTCAGGGAGGAGTATGGTTCTGCTTTCTGTCCAATATCGCAGCCTTTGAAATAGTAAAATAATAAAGGTCCAGGGTCAGCCAGCTCTGAACTCTGGTTGAGCGGGGAATTAAAAACAGCAGAGAGAAGGGAATGAGATTGTTGGGGGGAACATGGAGTAAATATTAACTTTTAATTAAAGCTCTCTACAGCACACAGTCTGGAGACGGATCTCTGCTGGCAGAGGAGGAGGATGCTGAAGGTTAGGTGACCTGTTAGGCCAGGGTGTGTGAGGAGCTCTGCAGGCGATGGCTCTGTTCTGCTCTGCGCTGAATGATAATACGCAGCTGACGGGGAGGAAGGCAGTAGCTCCACGAGGACCATGTTTTTCTTCAATTCCTGTACGAGCCTTGGTAATTATAGCAGTTTTCCCCCAGGTCCGTGGCCATGGCTGCATTGCTCAGCCAGCAACGGCTGGCTCCCTTTTTCTGGTTCGTTCTGTCCGGGCTATTTTGGTTGCACAAAGTCAATGCCAGCACTGTCAGGGCTAGTGGAAATGCATTTGGGGGACAAAGGGAGATGGAGAATATGCCCCAGGACAAAGTAAAAGAAACTGTCCATAGTGAATTAGTTTCCTTTTTCTTCTCCTCCTGTTAGTGAAAGGATTGGTTTTGGAAATGTCTCATTTTGTTTCATTTCTAAATAATGCTTTCTCTGTTGTTGTTGGGGTTTTTTATTTATGCTGGTTGCAGATCAGCATTTTTAGCTTCCCCCTCGCCATCAGCAAGAATATTAACCACTAAAGTGAAAAAATATGTATTTAGGAATCCCGGAAGAGGATATTTGACTTTCTGAAAATACGTAAGTCTTCCCTGGGTTTGTTTGAGCTATTTTCTCTTAAGTTTGGCTTTTACTACTCCATCACTGGATACTGTGGAGTTGACATTTGTCTATCTTCACAATAATAGGAGAAACCTATTTCAACGTGGAACACTAGCAGTTGTAGCTTGCTGTCAGTGCAGCATGCAAGTGGTGTTGGTAGAACCTACCAAGAGCAAGTAGACACTGGAGCCTCTTTTGACTAAATTCTCAGATGAAAAGGTTGTAAAGAACACAAGACTAATCTATTTGGAGGACATGTTCCAGTTAGCTTACAAGATACGTGAAAGACATCCATTCACTTTTTCAGGGGGGGAATTCATCTGAATCAACTAACTTGAGAATGAGGTCTTTGAGTCCAACACCGAGGCTTCTTAAAAGAGGCAGTGATGAAACCTCATTTCCATACCTGGCTCTCTTTCTGTTTATGAGGTTATAAGCCTACCTGCAGCTGGAAGAGTTTTATGCAAAAAAAAAAATAGATTGAAGCAAATCAATCAAATTAATGGTTTATGTATTGCAAAAGAGAAGAAATTCAGAGGAAGTTTATGTGGCTGGCTGACATACCTTTTTATTTCAAACTAAATGACTGTAAAATATATAAATACGTACATTTCCATGTCTTAACAAAATACAGAGTCATTGGAGACAAAGCATAGGAGATGTCTGTAAATTGGTGATTAGTGTTATATTTATCTTCCTCTAGGCTTGATCTGAGAGTTGGTGGTCGGATCCCTCCATGGCCATCTATTCATTCCTCTCGTTGCCAGTCCAACAATCAGCTCCAGCTACTCCTCTACATCTTCTGTTCACACTGATCTTGGCTTTCCCTTCCTTTTCCTTTTTTCTGTGGTTCCTTCTCTTGGCAGCCCATTTCTCTTTAAGCTGAAGGTGCTCAGTTTTTTAACTCCTTTCTGAATTGTGCTGACAAGTTTGCTTTCTGTAGCTGGTCCTCTCTGCTGCCCAGTCTTGTCTCTGTGTTCATGGCCTCATATTTTTCCCCAAAATGTCTAAAGATTCATAGTTGCTAAGAAGGAAAAAGAATAGAAACGATCACCCTTGCGTCCTCTATAATGAACTACAGGATTTCTGTTTCAGAGCATGCTTTACTATAATCTCAGTGAACGTTTTGCCTCTCTGTCTTTGGACCAAAGAAAACACAAGAAAATTGCCATTGTTTTTCATCTCATTTCTCAGTTACTAGTAAAGCAGCACACCCTTATGCGCAGGCCTAACATCAGTCCATTCACAGGTCAGGGTGTGAATGACACTAATAAAAGAAAGCTTGTGTCATTTGATTGTGTCTTCTCAGCCCTACCTGTGAACCAAGGAAAGAAAACAAAGTTGTAATACAGGGAGCGGGGAAACAGGGTGATAGGTGGGATAGGGAAATGTGAGATACAATGGTACTCTCTGGCAAGGCAATAGAGCAGAGAGGAACTTTCAATATTGCCTCAGAATAATTCAGAGAGTTTCTCTTAATATTAGACGTCTATCAAGAAGAATAAACACAAGGGCTATTTGGAGTGTGCCCACTGAGTAAGTCATCACTGTTGTGCTGGAATCATTTGGAGAGTTGGAAATTATCAGCTTGGTAGCATTTTTTTAATAGCTTAGTAGACAAGCAGTTGATTCGATAAATATTTAAAAATAAACTGTGAACATTATGCATTCATGTCACTCAAATAATGTTAAAATAATTTCATAGTCACAGAACTCCACCATATTGGCTGACAGGAGGGAAGATCTTAGGCTTGAAGTTGTGTGGGGATAAATCTCCAGCATAGGAGTTGCACTCAGGAGTTACAGCAGCAGGGCACTGCTCAGACGTTAGGGCTTACACGTTCAGTTCCAAGATGAAACTGGAAAAAAGCCGGCGACAATGAACGTAGATTTCCCAATACCTTGAAAAAGAATATTGTCATTTCTTCCAGGTTTATGGAAAAACAGTTGGCTTCTCTCAACTTAGCCAGGGTTTTGTCTCATGTGGGCTTTAAAAATTCTTAAAAAGTCACAACAACGCCCATCAATATATTCAGTAAAGACAGATGAAATAAAGCATTGAACGGGGATCGAGCACACCGCTGCTGTTACACCACGGCCTGTGCCCTGCTGAAGTGCTGCTCCTTGCACCGCTGGCTCTGGAGGTAGGAGCCAGGTTTCAGCATCCAAATGGTCTGTCTCTGCGTCACACCACGGTGTCAGGTTGGGCTTCTTGTTTTGCATGTCTGTTTCTAAAAATATATGTTGCTCGTCAGGATGATGTTGAAAGATGGTTCAGAAAGGCTGGACCTCGGTATGGTCCCAAGGACTAAGTGTAGAAATGGGGATGGCAGCAGAGCAAGCCAAAAACTATTAGATACATCTTGCTCCCTTTCCCAGCCATTGCAGTTTACTGTCTCCATCCTTGCGGCAGCTGTGGCAGGTCTTGCTTGAAACACGTCACCTTGAAAAGTCTCACATCCCCTGTGCTGACACAGTCCCAACACCTCCTCTCCCTCCTTCACTGCCATACCCCTGCATTGGCTACAGCCAATGTATTTTTTTCTTTCTTGACGTGGATGCCACACTCACAAGACGATAGAGGTTGCATATGAACTCCATATTGCCTCACATAAGATTTATATTAATTATGTATGATAATATATAATTATACATTATATATATTTTATATATCTACACAATATAATGACATAATAAAAGTACACATTTTATGAGCCACTATTCAGCTCATATGCAGAGAAATTGTGTATTGATTAGATAAAATTACATATAGTATTTCTGAATTATGCTATATAGGTCATCTTACATAATTAATATATAGTATATTATTAGATACAATAGTATGCACTAATTACACAAAATAATTACAGAATTGGGTTTAATATAAATACTGAGTTCTGTCGAGACCCAGCTTTCACAATTGCCTGCGTTGAATATCCACAGAGGATGGAAACAGAGCTATACACTCAGTTTTCACTGTCAGATTTCCACATGCCCTCTGTAGAAATGGTGTGTGCCCATTCCAAAGTTGGGTCCAGAAATCTGACGTCTACAGAATCTCAGGTACTGAAACATATTCAGAGCCAACTGCATAATGATCCCCAGCACAACACCTGCCCCGGCAAAAAATGATGCTGCTCTGTGAACACAGGGGTTCTCCTTCAGCTGGTGTGTTTTTTACCTGTTCGCATTCTGCTCTGGCGCGTTGGGAAAGCAGACAGAGCGATTGCAGGACACTCACAGGGTTGCCTGTGTGTTGTTTGCATTTTGCACCCACTCTCACCTCGCGCCTATTTGACAGCATGCAAATGAGCAGCCAAATACTTCTGTGAAATGAAGCCCCGACCAAAATCTGTTGCTGTGATTTTTTAAAGCTTCAGGGAGGAGGAATCAGAGGACCAGTGGAATTCCTCCGAGAGGGAGGAATCAGCAATATTACAAATTTATTTCCTTTGCAGGGGGTGGACAAATAGAAACAGGTGAGAGGAGGGGCTGGGAATCCTAATAAATCCACTTCTGCTGGCGCTAAGCTTCAACGTGTTAGTATCAGGACACACTGCAAAGGCAGCACTGAGCACATCGGCACTCCCACGCCACGAGCCATGATAATGCTTCATTTAGTGTAAGGTCCGTCAGCTCAGTGTTCAGTTTTCTTTCAGAAAGAATTAAACAGCTGACTAAAAATGACAAGGAAAAATGAACTTAAAGAGGACACTAGAACAGCCTCAGAACCCATTTGAACCACGCTGTTGTGGCAGACTGCATCCTGTGTGCGTGCATGCACATGCATGAGAATTTACTAATACATATAATGTTCATTACCCACTTCTGTCCTGAAGCAAGGCTGGGAATGAATTTCAGGAAAAGAGATGTTTGTTTTGCGCGGGCGCCCACATCCCATATACTTTCAGTCCCGAGGAAGTTGCCCCGTATCTCCACCCTGTGTACGCTCGTGCCTGTAGCTGTAGGCAGTAAGCAGGGAAAAGACACGGAGCTTATGGAAACCCGTGTACCCCTGTTCCTCTGCGTCCCCCAGCATGAAAAGCCTGACCAGCAACGAGCCCAGGGTTTATCTGCTGCTCCTGCCTCAGCTGAAGCCGTACAGCTGTTGCCTTAGTACAGAAAGGGATTGGATTTCAGAGGCTGTGTAATCTGCGACAGCGCTCTTTGGCTTGGGGATAGCAACAAGCCTCACCCAGGCTTAGCCATCCCCTTTCTGCCCGTAGAGGAACGCCCCGGTCGACATAGAAGGAAAATTGTTTGCTGAATTTCTGCACAGCCCTCCTTCCAATTGCTGGAGAGAGAAGGGGAGTGTGAAAGAGAGAGAGTTTAAGGCAGGCTCTGCACTGGTGTTCTGGGCTATTTCAACTTCGGGGCAACTTTAGAGAACTTCAGTTATTTTTGGTAAGTTTTTTTTTTTTAAAACACCCC
>VZSZ01003624.1:126322-153442 GCA_013398815.1 Ibidorhyncha struthersii
CTTTCTTTTTAATCTGTGATGCAGATTGCTCAAGTTTGCAGTAGATGATGGGCTTTTTAAATCGCAGAGTGATGTGGGCGTGTGTATTTCACGTCCTTTGATACAGAAACTGGACATTCTGATTATAAAGACATAATGTTCCCAGCTGCTGTACTTGATAAGCGAAACCTGAAGACGCTGTGTGTTAAGTGATACTGCTGGGGCAAAGTATGGCCAGAACTTCAGTCAAGGTGCATCCCACCTGGCATAAAGCTTTGTCTCTTTCTCGTGTGTGGGGAGAAGTTAGATCAGGGATGAACAAATGTGTTCAGCCTGCTAAAAAGTTTCTGATCTATGTTTTTAATGCCGGGGTTTCAAACTTGTGCACTAAACCTCCCAAAGCTTTCCGAGGGATGTTGGTTCTCAGTGCTATACACACCCCTCCATTCACTAATCTCTATTCCAGATCATGCACGTTGTTTTTCCTACTTCCTCTGTCTGTATACTTAACCCATCGTACGATCTCAAAGATAGTGAAACTTTCTTTTGTAGTACAAAGAGACGTAGTCCCAGTTGTTGCCATGCATTGCAAGGTGCAAATTGCAATTTACTTACAGTGAAGTTGTTTTGTGATGAATATAAGTTTTCTGCTATTTATTTTCCCCATAGATATGTCTGGATTTTTATAGTATCTGTGCTTCTACAAAAGGAGTTCTATTTGTGTTGATATTATATCTCGATAGATACCATTGGCAATATATATATCTTCCATAATATACTGACTTGACACTAGGCTTGCTGTATGTTAGTGCTACTTGAGACTAAGATTAACCTTGAAGCATTTAAAAAACGGGTTGATAACCTTGTCAGTAGAAGTGGGATCCTGTATGTGTTCACTGCAAGGCTGCTGAGGCTAGTTCACAGAACGCTGGGAGATCTTTCTGTCCGCCTGTCTAGGCTCTTTGCCCCATCCACATGCCTTAGTATGTTTCTGAACACATGTATACAGATGATCAGAAGTAGGATTTGCATCTGTAGCCACCTGTAGAAAGGATGAAAAGTACATTTTCTTAAAGCTTTGACAGAAAAGAGAAAAAACATTGCTCACATGAGAAAACACCAAAAGTCTATACCTCTACAACAAAAATAGCCATTCTTCTTTACAATTTATGAAAGAAGAAACACAGAAAGTTGAAAGCTGACTCTTAAGAGATACAGTACTCAGCTTACGATCACCTGTTGCATTTATGAGGGAAAACTTTTAAGTATTGCCTTGCTATACCTCTTACTATAATAAAGAAAAACTATAAGGAATTTTGCAGATCCAAGCAAATTAGAGGAAGAGCAGCTTACGACAGCCAATTTACTTCCAAAATCAATCCTAACATAGGTCAAAAGTCCATCATGAAAAAGTTTTAGATGTTTAACAGCACAGGAAAACATATCACCTCTCAGAATTTATTGGGTTTTATTAGCTATGTTTAAAAATGATAAGTGTGACTGGAACTTTTAATTGCAGTAACTCTATAACAATGGAGTTAACAATAACTCTTCAGCAATAAACTGAACGCTATAAATCTGCGCGAGGCGCTCTGCAGTGCTGACATGTTCCATGATGGCTGTAGCTTTTCTGTGGAAGCATGTAGATTTGTTAGCTAAAATTGCATTTTACTATCTTTGGTGTGGCACTCTCGTAAAGTAAACTCTACTATTAGATTACGAGGCTTGTGTAAATCTCCGACTGAAGTCAGTTTGACTCTAGTCAGTGCTTATAAGCAATCCATCGAGGATGGCTGCCTTCCAAGCTCCTCTGCAGTGGGTGTTAACGACTTTTCAGTCAGACGCGGCAGCGGAAACTTCTAGCACTGATTCGCCAGGGGTTTGGAGATGGCGCGTGTTTTCTGCTTTTAATTGTCTTGGACACTCAATCTGTATTCACAACTATGAGGTCAACGTGCCTCTGTTCACTTTTGGCTGTACTTGAAGCTCATCACTGAAAGAAAATCCAAGAGTCTGTCATGGTCAGGGGAATAGCTGTGATCTGAGTTAACCTCCTGTTGACTTCAGTGGGTTCAGTGCCCCGTGCTCGGTGTGAAGAGGCCATGCTTGGAGGCACCCTTCTCTGGGAAGCCATGCCAGGAACTTTACAGCCACTTTACTTAGCGCTGTCACTGTGAGTGGAAGGAGTAGAACATAGAGCATTGGGATCTTACTGAAGTATCATGTCTTCTATGAAGCCACAGGAATGTAAGTTCCCTTGGTTTGAACCTCTAAAGATGCATAGAGGTTTGGGTTTTTTTTTCCTTGAGTTTTCTACTAGGGCAAAGAAGTCAGTTCATCGTATGCAAGTGTAAAACACTGAGGGATTTAAATAAGACTTTTTCCAGGATTCCTCACATCAGGAGACCTAAATAATCAGAATATAAGGCAGTATGTTTGAAAGGTATGAAATTTACTGGCTTATATTCTGAGTAAATAGTTGAGTAAATAGATTCAATCTATTTTTTACATCTAGCTATTTTTGCATTCCATAATGTCCCTCACATCAGGGAGCAGCAAAACATGCACTGGAAAAATCAAGGTTTTCACCTCTGGAAAAACATCTCACTGTGTTTCTGGGCTCCATGTTGCGGGTTCAACCCAAACCAGTAAGGTTGTGAAAGACCTCAACACCAGCCCAGCTCTGCGCAAGGAGGGGACCTGGCCCTCTGCACCAGCATAGGCAGATCAAGCAAGAGTGAGCTTTTGCTTTCAGGCAGTTTGCCACGTCCCTGAGCCCTAGTGCGCTCAAAAACCGTTTTTCTGACAAAATCATCAAACTACTACTGCCTTTCCTGCTTCCCTTAGCTGTAACTTCCAATCTGCCTAGCAGGCTTTTCCCTCCAAAGCCAAGTGGTGGAGCAGCACCCAGCGACGTAGGGGATTCAGCTTCTGATGGAGCTACGATTAAACCCTGCTAAGACTAGGTTGCCATCTCTCCACACGTGACAGAAATTAAGACAACACTCTTGTGGCAAGAAAGGGCCTTTGGATGACCCACAGCTGTGCCTAACCCCGGTGTGGGAGGATTACAGCTGCACCTAGGGAACCTTGGTAAATCCACGTGTTCACTCATCTCACTCTGGATTTTAAAGTTAAGGCTGGAATTCATTATTTCATATTGGAAAACAAAACTTCAGGCTAGGAGAGGACCTTTCAAATACTAAATACTTCCTACCAACATGTTTACTTCCTGAAAGGAGGCTATAGGTAGCCACATATCTGGAAGTAACTACTGACATATTGCAGAGAATCACAGAATCACAGAATAGTCAGGGTTGGAAGGGACCTTTGGAGATCATCTAGTCCAACCCCCCTGCCAGAGCATGGGTCTACAGTTTTCTATCAGAGAAGAGGAACCCGTGAGTTCACCATCCAAATCTGACCAAACATGTAGTCCAGAGTGACCGGAACCAGTAAAAATATTTTAAGTTGATTATGGCATGTAAGTAATAAATAAGCCTAGGTAACTGATAGGGGACCCATCTGCTCCCATGGCATAGGGACGGCAGCTCTGCGGGGAGCGAGTCCCAGGCCACAGTAACAGCCCAAATCCCAGTGAAATTCCACGAAGCAGGAATGTGAGTGCCTGAAGAACAGCAGGCACCGAGCCCACTTCATCTGCCCAATAAAGATAGCAGTGTCTTCAGAGGGCAAAGTTATCTGTTTTTCAAAAACACAAACAAAGAGATAAGGTTTATATGATTTCCAAGCCTGCTGATAAATGCTCGAGACTCCAAAGACATAGTAACTGTTCTTCACTGCTGGGCAAATGTTGTTTCTTCTCTGTAGTTAAGAGAACAAACAGCACTTGATTTTGATAGCAGTGGGCTGTGCCTGACGTTCGCAGAGTCAGGGGAGCAGCTGTTACCCATGCAGCCATCTGATTTTAAATACCTTTCTACCTGCCCACTGAGTTCTCAGCTCTCCCCCCTTGAGGATCAGTGTGTTTGTGGTCTCAGTCAGCCAGCACTGAAAAGCAAAGGTTTCAAGCTGCATTTATTTCTTCCCATTTCTACAAGTCCTAGATAAATAGTCTAATAAACCACTATAGGTATACAATCTTCCACCTTTCGGTGAGTCCTGGAAGCTCACACATTTTGTTAGTCCACCCATCCCTGGTTTTCCTAAGTACCCCATACTCTCTACCCACCCTAGAAAGCTAATGTCATTCAGCTTTCCATAGGTCACCTCTTTCACTTTTTTACTTTTTTTTTCAGTTGCTGTGCAGTTTGCCCTGGCCTCCAGCCCTTTCACTGTCACCCAGGCACAATGCTCTACTTTCCCCTCAAAATAAATTCATACAGGAATTTTTCTTTTCCTTGCTTCGTGTCATTCTCATTTTAATGCAAAGAACCAGCGCTAGCACATTTACATGGAGGAGTAAATTCCAAAATGGAAATCTTAGCATGAGGAAGAAACTCAAAGGACATGCATGCTGGAGCAAAAATTAGTTTGGTATTGAATGGGATAATAACTTTTCTACACAGCAAGAACCGTGTTAACTGATGTTTGCATTAGACTCTGAAGGGGGAAAAATATGTAAGTGGGATTAGGCAACATTATTTTGAAAAGTAGTTAGAAAGCAGCTTTTGGTGAACCTCAAAGAGGTTAGCAGCTCTTCCTCAGATTAGATAAGCATCCAAAAGGTTGGGTTGTTTTTTTTGTTTGAAATGTGTGTGGGTTTATTGGAAGGTATATGAGCCAAAGATCTGTGAAACTGTCACGAGAAAGCTAGTGGTTTCGATTGCTGAAACTTTCTGGTCTGAGCTGAGCTTTCCCTATTCCTGATTCTAAAATCAGCCAAAAGCAAATAATTTACAAGAACACAAAAATGTCATTAAGCATTCCCCAAATATTTTCATTTATGTCAGAGCTGATCTGATTTATGCTTTAGTGAAAGGTTGCATTGATTTTTATATGAACTGTGTCCTCACACTCCTTAAGGTTGACTTTTTCACATAATGGACTTGATTATGAGAAAAAAATTATTTGCGCAACAAATAGCTTGGACAACTCAGTGCCTAATTAAAGTAACCAGTTAGTCAGAGCCCATTTGGAGGCAAACTGGGCATTTTCACATGAGAATGACTACATACAGCATTTGTATGCATGGTGATGAATGGCTACAAAGGCAATGATGTGTGCAGTTGTGATGCTAACTTATTAATCAGGCTTCCTATGAACAGACAGTGCTAGAGTGATCATGAAGGATAACATGTTCCTGAGCTCTCCTATCACTTCTTTTGTGGCATGTGTTGGACTAGAAAATTATTTACTGTGTAAGTGGTATAAAACAGACTTTTGAAAGTTATTTCACACACAGGTATTTATAAGGGGACATTTCAGTGATTTACAGAGCTGGATGGAGGCAGGACCCCCACAGAACTGTTATGAAAGGAATACAGTCAGTAATGGCACTGTGATCTTACAGCTATATTTGGATTATATGTCCACAGTGGATTTAACTGCTGCTTCAGTCAGTCCAAGAGGACTCTGTGAATGAAATGGTTTGGATAGAGATAGCAGGAGAAATCATATTTTCTTGTTAAAATTATCCTTCCTCAGAGATTAAAAGGAAGCTTTTGGATAACTGTACAGGTTTATGCCAGGAAAGCTCATCACAGAGATCTGGGCATTAATTACATAATTACAATGTATACATTGCATGCTTCACCAACCAAATAAATAAACCTTATTTATTCTAAATAAACCTTAAATCCCAGAGAATAAGCCTAGCACTTGCAGATAAACTGAAGAATGAACATAATCTCTCCCAAACATACCAGCTTATTTCTTAGAAGGAAAACAGGGTGCTCGGTGCATGTGACAACAGATCATCCCTGGGTCTCATGGTGAGGAGATCAGAGCAGCCATCAGGAGTCTCCGAGGAGCCGAAGCAAACTGTCCAGAGAACTTTTTCCTAGGAGCTCTGCCCCATTCTTCCCTCTTCTTCTCTCCCTTCCTCCCTTCTTCTGCTTTGCTACTGTGGATACACAGTCCCGGTCCTGCAGAACTGCTCACATCCCAACCACGTGGCCAGCCCTTGTCCACGGGGCCTGTCCTGGAGACCTGGAACATTGCTCCTGTCCTGTTACTGATGAGCACAGCAGGACTGGGAGCATGGGCGGGTGTGTGGAGGATGCGTGGGGTATGCCTATTCAGCCGCCAGGCTCTCAGAGAGTATTGGAAAATACGTCCCAGAGTGGCAGGATCTCAGCAACTGTAGGTTGGGGGAACCTGGTAGCACAAATGTTGCTTGGAGAGCAGCATTGTTTTGTCATTTTGGGGCTAATACATATAGCTACATGTGTAAGCAGCATTTACGTCCAGTCAGTGCCTGGCAAGATGACGTCCCAGTCAACATATGGGCTTGGGAGCACATTGCTGTAAAAATGCAGAAATGTCTCTCTCTCTTGATGTAAAAAATGATGCAATCCCTCTCTTTCAGCATAGGGCCATGACTTGCCCAGGAGACAACTGCACAGTGTAGCAGTAGGGAAAGCTGCGGTGGGCAGAAGGCAGGGCAGATGGCAGAGTAGATGGGATGATGATTGAGCAGATGGGGTGTTCGCATGCAGGCAAATGGGGCTTTAGCCTGGCAGCACGATGGTGGCAGGGGTGTTCAGGGCACTCACCATGCAAGGTGCTCTGAAACAGAGGGGGTTGAAGTAGCTGAGTCAGATTAACTTGTTGGATGTGGACCATAGTTGATGGCAAGCCTTGGGTAGGAAAACCTGTGGAAAAAAAATCTGATTTCCTATTTTCAGTTTCTAGAGTTTTTTTCAGAAGAAAAGTTTAAATTCATACAGCACCTGTGAAGGAAGCTTGTGATAAGCCCACCTTGAAGTCCTTTGCAGGCTCGTATCGCTGGGGTGAGTCTGCCCGGCAGAGGCAGAGCACAGAGGCAGAGGCAGCGTTGAGAGAAGATACGCTGGCAAAAGGACAGGTTTGGGAGCAGGGGATCCCACAGCACACCCCATTGCCACAGCCTACTGCCTCAGCAAGACTGCCTAAAGGTGCATGCAAACCCTCGTGATGCGGTGATGGAGTCAAAGACAACCCCGGAACAGGCACAGAAGCAAATGGCAGGGCAAGAAAACCCAATGATTTTGGATTATTTCTCAAGGGCGCTGAGAGTGCAGCCAGGAGGGGCACACACACACACACACACACGTCCAGCCACAAAACAGTGAAAACCACTGTGGGTGAGACAACCCCATGCAGCAAAAGCCCCTCCTTGCTCCTGTGGGCAACCACAACCTTTCCAGCCCAGGAGAAACACCTTGTAGGTGTTGCATCAGACCCAGGTGCCGTGGAGCTGTGGTGGCACATCAGCAGTGAGACACAGAGCAGTCCTCGCAGTGGTCAGGGTGTTTGGGGTGTTTCTGCTGACCGCTGCCCCCGCCGTTCTCAGCTGTGTTTTATTAATTTATTCACACTCCTTTGTGTTTGGGGCTCACCACTGGTTCACGTTCAGTCTCAGCCCCGCTTTGAAAAAAGGGGATTGGTGTCAGCAGGTCTCCACCCTGCTGTGTGAGAGGGAAGCAGTGCTTTTGCAATGCTCTCCCAAGTTGTGACACGTGTTGAAAACTGG
The DNA here is from genome assembly GCA_013398815.1 of Ibidorhyncha struthersii. Classification (NCBI taxonomy): domain Eukaryota; kingdom Metazoa; phylum Chordata; class Aves; order Charadriiformes; family Charadriidae; genus Ibidorhyncha; species Ibidorhyncha struthersii. The sequence continues at coordinate 133,938 of VZSZ01003624.1, forward strand.
TCTTCTGCCATCAGTCCTCTGTGTGGGGGCACTGCAGGTGACACCTCTGCACTCTCACACTGTGATTTGGTGGCCTGGGCTGGCAAAAGTCAGGTCCTTGGGCAGCACACACACATACAGCCCAGGAGCCTCGACCTGGGGCTTTCCTTTGCACCAGAGCAAAGGGAGCGCAAGAGAGGTATAAAAAGCCATGAGCGTTTTCTCAAATCCTTCTCTTTAAATGCCCAATAAGGGATGGAGAGGGAGGGAAAACCACCATCCTCTAGTCCAAAACAGGAGCCGGCTGTCACACCAGCACAAACAGACCACGCTAACTCCTCCGCTAACCCTGTTCTTGCGAGGAGACAGAGATGGACTGCGATAAGGTTTTGGCTCTCGGACACACTTGGAACCATGTGTGAGGCCAGCCAGAGCCTGCACGCTCTGGGGAAGGGAGCTGGGACTTGCTAAGATGGCACTGACAAATTGCAGCAAGGAGCAATGTCCTTAACCTGCCTGCAATAGCTTTGAGGAGAAGGAGTGAGAGTTTCCTGCTTTGCAGGGGCTTTGCAGAAGGCAACGTCCGTGGCATGAAGGCAGACTCAAATCTGTCACACTTACTATTGTGGCAAAAAAATGGCACAACCCAGCCATGTTTGTCAAGACTTACTTTTGTCATTTGTTGTTGCTGCAATCTGATGGCAGGTTAAGGTCCCCGGGGTGTTAAGTGATATATAGCCACCTACCCGGATGTGCCTTGGAGGACTTACAAGCTTTGTGTTAAGCAAGTCGAGCAAAACGGAGGTAGCAGCAATGAGGAAATAGTGGAAACAGTTTTACAGAGGAAGAAGGAAGGCTTTTTTAGGCTGCGTTTTAGTTTGTTTCATTGCCTAGAAGATCTCAGAAACTCTCAGCCATAATAAATTCCTGTTGGCTGGAGCAAAGCTGTGGATGCAGTTATCCAGCTTGTGGGTTCCTGTGAAGCGCTCGTGGTGGAGACACATGGTGCAACTGAGCGCGAGCACTGTGATCTTGCTGCATGTGGGATCTCCTGCTGCTGTCCTGCAGAGGGGCAGAGACCTCTGCTTGGAGACCTGAATGCAACATCTTGTATACATTTGTTTTCTAGTCAAGAAAAACGAGGGAGTTCTGCAAAGAGGAGCAGCTGCAACCTGCAGCTGCTAAAGTTTTTGTTCCCACTGTCATGCTCCTCAGGTGTTCAGGGGAGAGAAGGATACAACATGCAGTGCCGCATTTCTTTTTAACCTCTGCCCAGCTCCCCTGAAGCGCCCTTTGGTAGCCCCTGAAGTACCCTTCGGTAGCCAGAGCAACACATTGGCCGTGGAGTTATAGCAACAGCAGCACAACACCTACAACTCCCAGCTGGATTTTTATGATGACAGGCAGGAAAAATGGAGTGGCATTCACCTTGAGGGTGAAATAAAAAGGCAAGCAAGAGTGTGTTGAACTGTGCAGAGACCTGGACTCACCTTGGGCTGACAGCAGTAAGGATATTTTGCTGACAGGATACGGCATATTCCCATTGAAATGAGATTTACATCGCTTTTGGAAAATACATGGAAGTGGCCCTCCATACAGACACCATAGATAGCTTAATGAGCAAATCTTTAGATATTTAGACAATTTGTTCACAAAATACATTAGTGGAAAATTAGTGCTAGTTATACATCAGTCCTGAAGAAAACCTGAGTAGATTCAATGCAAGAACCATCCTGACAGGCCTTCCTACATTTCAACACAGTAAGAAGGTATAGAGGCTTATTTTAAATTTATACTTACAAAAATCACGATGCAGTATTTTAATATTTTAATAGTAGTAGATCGGTCTGTTCACTGTCTGAGTTGCAACAGTAGTATTTTTGTAATTAGTAGTTCTTTGCAAAGTCATGAAATACATATACACAATGCATATTTATATAAAATTAGTATGTGCTTAGATGAGTTTTGCACTGATAGGCTAGTTGGCAAAGAAATCACTTTTAGTTGTCCATTAGGGCTGGATTCAATAGAAATGTTGGCTGACTTCACTGCAAGCCTTGGAAACCATCGGAGTATTCAAGACTTAGGCAGTCAGATGCCTGCTTTAATTTCTACTGACAAAGGAAAAGGAGGGATGAGTAAATGTAAAACATTTCCTTCCAGCATTGAGCTAAGAGAGGCAGCATGGTGCGGGGAGGAGGTGGAATCCAGGACATCTGGGTTGTATTTATTGCTGGCTCTGCTGCCAACTTGCTTTGTGACTTTGAGCAAGTCGGTTTTTTGCTTTGCTACCTTGCTTTCTGTGAGGCAGCGAGAGCTCGCCTGCTTTCGCATGGTGCTCTGGGCAGGTGCAGGGACTTTCTTGGTGACCATGACTGAATGCTGCAGTTGCCAAGCCTGCTTATTCATATGCGCCAGGCAATGTTGCCTGGGTGATCGATGCCCCAGAGGGAGCAAGGAGTAGCTATACCCTTTGAGAGCTCAAAGAGGAAGATGCTCATTAAGTAGCACTGCGCCTGCATAATCTGTATCCACAAGCACTAGTAACCCGTGCCTTCTGCTACTACAGATCAGAAAGTCGTTCAGAGCAGGAGTTCACCTATCCTTATGGTCTCTTATTTCATTTACTACACCACTCCCAGAGAAGAGCAGTTGCTTTGGGGGTCAGTCACAGGGAATGAGGTAGCTATTTTGAAATAATGTCTGTATGGTGCTTCCAGTACTCAAAGCTCTTTTCAGGTTCTCAATGTGGAGGAAAGAAGCCTGGCATCTTTTTCTTTTTTTTTTTTTTNGCAAGGAGAGAGTCATATATGGCCTTCTGCATGTCACCAGCAGTTGCTCTGTAGTTCAAAAGGGATATTTAGGCTATAGCTGGAAAACTTCTGCCTATACTTTATTTGCCTTTGGTTTTCACTGTATGTAACTGATGTCTTAACGCTACTTGCTGTATACATCAATTTAATTAATGGATAATCTACAAAATGCTTGCGTTTTTTTCTAAAAGTATTTAGTCTCACAAGGATGCAGGCATGATTACTGAGAGCAATGCTGTGTGCTCTGCTGGATTTTACAAGGTGGAATCCAAGCTGATCTCAGCCCATATCACAGTCTGAATTACAAGATGAATGCAATGTAGCATGCCATATATCAGTTTCATTGAGGCCAATAGATGTCTTGCTTGAATAGGCACAGAATGGAATCTCAATACTTCAAGATTTGATCCTGTGGCACTAAATGACCAGCAGGTATCATCTGAGTCCTACAGATTTTTGTGAGCTTCCAGTTATGACACTGTCCTCTTTAACCTGCCGATGGGTCAATGTCTTTCCGATGACGATGTTTATGTCTTTCATAAACACTCTCCCTTGGAAATACCTGGAATACTACCGGCTGGTCAGATCTGCTTCTCCACAACGCTGATCTCAAGACTCTCTGCTAAGCGCTGGGATAGATGATGGAAGAACTCACCATGAATTGTGATAATCATGTGCCTTTATGCACAGTACAAATCGGTGAATAAAGATGCAACATGCAGTCTAGAGCCAGAGTAATTAATATCAATACAAAACATTGATAGAACCTGATCTGTATCTATCCACTACACACCAACAGTCCCCCTTTTTTCAGCCATGAAGGAAAGAGGCTATTAAGAATAACAGGGTGACACTAGTATAAATTTTGCCTGACATAATGTAGATTTGTTGTAAGCTATCCTAGCTGAGGAACCTCTTTAGCTGTATTGATTTTCCGTCCTCTGAAGGGTACATAATGTATTCTTCTTCCTACAGTAACATATTTGGCAACCTGAGTCAGTCAACTGAACCATGGTGCAAGTCACCTGGGTTCAACCTCTGATTTGGTGGGTGGCGAGGTCACATTGCCGCTCTGCCTCCCACTCTCTCTCTCTGTCCATCCTTCTCTCCCTTTAGCTCTCCCCATTAGTTCGACAGAAAGCTCTTTGGGGCTGGCATTGTTCTCCACTGAGTATTTGTACAGCATAATGAGGTGTCTTGGGACAGGCTCTTGGAAACTACCAAAATACAAATTGTAATAGAAATTAATTAAATTAATACCAACGTCCTAGGTGTCAAGGCAGAGTGTAAAAATGATCTTGAGTAAAGTGGTCTGAATGTTTTAAAGTGTAATCCAAAGCTTCTCCAGACTTCAGAGGCTTAAATCCGTCCCTTAACACGCAGCCAGGACTTCCTGCAATGTGTGCTAGTCCTGCACAGACAACTTTGCAATGTGAAATAAAAGCTGTATTTGAATCGCCGTGAGTTAAAGCCAGTTATTCCCACAGTTCCCATTTCCTAATGTTTTCCACTCATGATGTTCTTCACTTTTAATGTTCATAGTAACTTATGCCAAAAAAGGTGTTTCCTATCATGTTCTCTTCACATTGTGTGTTGTGGTTGGTTTTTTTGTTTGGTTTTGGGTTTTTTTTTTATTCCATATTTTCAATCCCCAGAGAGCTAAGGTTAGTCATAAACATGCTTTTGGCTATCAGATTCATGTGTGGTTTGCTATAGCAACAAACAAAAGCATTAGTCAGAAACTGGCATGAAGCTATAAACACTTTTTTTTTTTTTGTGATATTACCCAGAGTTAGCTTAATTTATGTGGTACACTGTTGCCACAGAACTGCATCGTAGAGACTATTGTGCTTGCTGAATAGGAACTTCATAGAAAACCCAGAGAAATAAGCAAGTCTGTTAACTGATGTTGTCATCTGAAGATCACAAGCCAGATTCTGCTATTGCACTGGTATAAATCCAGCTGAATTCCTTATATGCATTCAGATCAGAGTACAAAACCTGATTCTAAATCTATCGAATAAAAAGAAAATTATCATCAAGCAAATAAACACTGGCTTTGCCTTTGCTGTTTTCACCTCCATAATTTTACTGCAGCAAAGTGATTAGAGGTAGGCATTATCAGATTGTGGTAGATGGTTTAAGTTCACTGCCAATACACTTGGAAAACATTATCTGCAGCATGGCAGGGAGAGCGAGGCTTAGTTAAAGATAGTCTCTCTCCAGATGTGCCTGTGCAGCACTGGGAAGGCGCAGTTCGTGCAGAGCCAGTGTCTATCCAGCCGGTCTGGGGACAGGGAGGAGTGGTTTGTGCAGCAAGTACTGCCTTCCCTGGGGAGTTGGCTGGGTTTGTACAGCACTCACTGAAATCCCACAGCTAGACAGCTACTAGTCCCTTAGCCAGCTAGTTTAAAGGTTGCCCTGACGGCTCTTACAGAAGTGGTGATTTTTGCCTAGGCAGAGTAGGCACATTCCTGTTAATGCTTTGTTCCTACCATTTGTCTTCTCTTCGCTGCACCTTTTCAGGAACATGAGCCCTCCTCCTTTTTGACAGCTGTATCTAATAAAAAACACATGCATGAAAAATGTGTTTTCCAGTATCCCTGAGCTGGCACCACTCAGCAAGGAGAGCTTAAGCTCCCCAGAAATTGCTCAGATTCATTTCAGACCCCTGTCTTCAGGCATATAGCTGTGAAGTGGTTGTGACCTTCCTCGACATATGTCCAACGTCCAAGAGGAACAAAACCTCCGGAGCCTTCTTGCACCTACAGATGCTAATAACCACTCCAGAAGTTTTTAACTGGGCCAGTGGTTCCAGCTGCAGAGGATAATCCTGCAGCAAGATGTAGTTTGCACATGCACACAGAAGCCCTCTGAAAATGGGCCTTTAAAGTCCAGGGATAAAGAACAAAATCTAGCACCAAGTGTTGGCCAAGCTATGTTCCAAAACCAAAGAATTCTTTTCCCTAACTGAACGCATAAGCAGAAGAACATGCCCCGGGAGATCCTACATTTTAGTCCTGGCCCTGTTCACTGTGCTTTGCTTAGTGTTGTTGGTTCTGGGTCCTATGTACTTGAGACCCTGGTCCTGGTGTCTTCAAAACCTTTCAGATAATAATGGTAGATTCACCTGGTGTAGAAGTGTAAAAGGACCTGTTTTTCAGTTAGCAGCTCCTGAAGGAGGACTTAGTCAGGCCTACGCCTGGGTTGCCTTTGCCTTGTGCCCAGTTGCATCAGGCCGTGCATTGAAAGATGTCAAACACTTGATTTCTCTGAAAACAGGAGAGCTCTGGCTGCTTGTCTTCTTCAAACATCAGCCCAGCACTTTTCTGTTTCCTTTACTCCCTTTTGGTTCAATGGTTTTGGTTTGCCCATAAGAGTGTCCAAAGTGTGATTAATTAGTGTTCAAATTGTGATTAAGTAGTATTCAAAGTATTTGTAATGAAGCAAAAAGAAATTCTGCTCTCGGTGTAGTTGTAGAATGCTGTCAAAACTGACCCCAACAGCACTATATAAAGCAAATATTTCAGTCATTGCTAAAATCTTATTGACATCCCCGTCCATGGAGGACTTTGGGACTGCAGTATTTAAAAATATCGCAATAAGATGGTGGTGAAGCTTATTGTTTGTTGACGGTAAAGGGAAGATTATTCCACCTTATAAACAGTAGACAGGATGATTTCATGGTAGCAGTCATTCCCCTTTTCTGGCTTTATTGACTGTAATCTGTGTGTGGTGGTGGGGCAAGGAACGCAAACACACCATCCTTAGGAGAGAGCAATAGTCTCTCTGCTGCACATGATGAACCACAACTCACAGACAGAAAGTAGAAAGTCCTCACTGGGGCCATCGGATGAGACAGGGTGCAAGAGAACATGGGCAGTAAAACGCCATTGGTTTTAAAATACGCTTTGCAAGGATGTGCAGAAAAACCTACAGATGGACTGAGGGGCATCTCCAGGTGCCTCCCATTCTATCCCCTTGCACTCAGACTCTCCACAGCTCTGCAAATCAAAGTAGTCATTGCCATTCTGCAAAGTGGGGACAAGCCACTGTATTGTCCTCCTGTTGCACAGATGTAAATGACTCTGATGAAGCCATCTGAGAGAAGAATCACATCCACTTGCTTGCAGTAGATCTCAAAGACTGTAAATGAAGCCCTGTGGTCTTCCTTTTCCTTATACTAGCTTTGTATTGGTACAAGGCTGTTGATTTCAGTAGGGGCCTTGATCAAGCTAAAGGGCAAAATGTAATTTATTCTCTCTTATACATTAGTCTGAATCTAGCACAGTTGTTCATCGAGAAAAACGTTACCATGTGCCTTCAAAAAAAATGCATCCTGTTTTAACCAAGTTAAAAAATATTTAACCTGTGTGTGAATAGACCATTATGATGATAAAGAAACAGTTACTCATTTCCAGAAGATATCATTATTTTCTTATTACAGAGAGGCTCTGAATGTTTGGAGCTGTTATGAATCAGCCTTAGGGTTGATAATCAAATCCAAGAAATAGTCCTCTTAGTGCTTTCAAACAACTCCACCCATCTCAATTCATTCACCAGTTACTACATGGACGAACTGCAGTGTAGTTACTCTTCTGCTACTCGAGTCTTTAATCAAAAAGAAATCCAGAACTGCAGTAATGAGTCTTTAAAAAAATGGTTTCTCCCTATCATTTATACTAGCCTCTGTGAAACATAAAACTGAAAACTGTCTCCTTAACTAAACTGTGTTTTCCTCTAATCTATTAGGCAAGCATGCTGGTCTGTTATTTTTGGGTGCCTCAGACCAGCTAGATGGCGCGGAGGGGGAAAATGAGCACTGAATTATTTAAAAACCACACACATAGATGCAAATAATATTTTTTTGGCAAAAATATAACGCAAACAAAGTTTGTCACCTTCAGTTTTCCTTCTGTAACTTAACGTGCACTTAAAATTCCAATGTTTTTCAGTCTCACATATCTGATTATTTCTGATCTCAAACAATAAAGATTAAGTTCACACACTTAATTTGTAAAAGAAGACAGTTATGAAACAGCAAGTTTAGAAAATGCTGGGGCAAGGTATACATCTGCTAGGGAAACACTTTCAAAAAAGTGAACTGAAATAAGGAGACAACATTTTTGAAAATAATTTGGTAGGTCACCTGTTAAATTCTTTTGAAATCTGACCTTTTTTGGACTGAAAACCAAGTTTATAGTCCGTTTATTCAGATTTTAATTGCATTGATGTGAACAGAACTATACTAATTAATTTATTAATTTGACTCAATGGATTAATTTACCTGTAAATGAGCTTTTACGCTTTTGTAGACCAACAGTCTGCATCCAGAAATTCTCTCTAATTTCTAAAGTGACTGTCCTACTGCACATAAAAACAAGAGAAAGTGAGCTGTGCCAAATACTATTTTGCTACCATCACTGTTTATTGACAGAAAAGATTCTTATCTTAACAAAGTGAGGGAACTGCTAACTTTATCTTTGATGTAAAATATTTTCCCATAACAATTTTCTGTCACCTTTATCCCATATCTCTTGTATTACACATACATTAAGGAATTTAAAAGCTTAAAGGATATTTTCTTCCATAGTGATTTACATCCAAACAAGTTGCCCAGGGAACTTTCTTTCAAACTGAAAACCTGTTTCCAAGGGCAGATATTTATATAAAAGCCCCCATAAAAGGTTGTGGAAAAGCTACAAGGTTTTTGCTGCATTCCTCTTTTGAGGGGGGCTATGCCCAGCATACCAGAGAGACGTGCAAAGTAACATCACTCCATTAATATTGCTACATCTGGACACTTAATTCTGCACTGAATTTTATCAGTGGAGTAAAGAGAAATAGAAAAATCTTCCTACACCATAAAGATCTTTAATGTGAAAAAAAATTATATATATGTATGTATGTATATGTATGTTTATAGTTATATAAAAATACAAATTTTTTTTACTGTGCATTGATTCTGATAAGGATGTTTTTTTAAGCAGTGTTTTTGAAGAGCAGTTAGGGCTGAAAAATCTGTTTCTAATTTGGAATGGTAAGTGTCATTTATATGAAGCCTGCTTTGGGCTTTTTGCATAATGTTCGTAGATCCTCTGTTCTTGTTCTTATCTTAAGACCCGTTCTTAGGGGACAAATGTTCTCTCTACCAAAAGCAGCAAGAATTAGCATCCGCCTCTAATGTGGCAGAGAGAGGACAAGGAGTAGTCAGCTTACCCTGCTACCTCTCCCGGTCAGTACTGGGCTACCTTAAGAAACAACTTGGTGTTACGGCCCCTACTTCTCAAGCAGTACTTACTCTGCAGCCAGAGAAATCGAGTCTCCAGGGCTGCCAATCAAGCCTACACGGACAGAACAATCATTGCTAATAAATGTATTCATTTGATTCATTTCTACATCTGAGCAGGGCTGTGCTTTGGCAGCGGAACAGGCAAACTGCTCTGGGAGAAGCCTGGATTCTTAGGGGGGTGAATCAGCGAGGAGAAGGAATGTGGGAAAGTTAATTTGCGTGAGCTTTATGGGCCTTATCTGCAATAGGCACCCACCTGCCTCCGCTTCCAGGCAAGTCACGGTATGAGCTGGGTTCACAGCTATCTAACAGGGAGGACAGCGGGAATCCACTGTCCCGCACTCTGAGAGGAAGGCAGCTTTGCGTTCACTTTCAAAGATGAGCTTGTTTCGTAGATGAAGGGGTTCCTTTTGAGTGAAAAAAACTGCAATATGCCTAATCAATATATTGGATAACCAAATAGCTGCAGAGTAGTTCCTACTGGGGTTCTGACGCCAGTGAGCAAGTGAGAGCGCTTCACTTGCAACATGGCCCTGAGGCCCTTCCTAAAACCCAGACCACGCAGATGGACAGTGACACCCTGGCAGATTTTAGCTGGGTATCCGTGCAACTATTTACAGCACTGGTAGAGACTCAGTCGCAAGTAAAAACAGTATATCCCGAGAGATAAAATTGTTGAGAGTCCCAGGAGATAAAATGTTGAGGATCATAGTGGATTAGACCAGTCTTTATTGCTTTATTTGGCTACAAATCTCTAACTCGCTTTTGCCCTGTCCAAAAGTGTGGTAAGCAATTTTGGTTCGGTCCAGGAGCTAGGACATGCATAACAACAGTTTCTAGATAGTCATTCCCTTCTCTTACTGACTGTGAGAATAGAGGCCCTGCAGTCGTGGAAAAAGATCATAACTGATAATTATCAGAGAGGGTCCTAATGTCACACCATCATCACAATAATTATACACCAGAACACCGTGGGAATGCATGCAGGAAGTAAAACTCACATTGGAAGCCCATTCCGTCACGTAAAACCTGAGAGAGAGAAAAAAATTCCTGCCTAAGACAAGCAAACACACAGACACAGGGCAGGACATCACACCTTCCCTCCAGGCAATTGTCAGACTAAAACTACAGAGATGATGCAGAACTTGTACTTCTGTGTCAGAACCATCGGGTGGGGGAGAACGGCTCTGAAGCTCTGGTCATCTGGTCGGTGCCATGAGCATTTCTCCAGGTGCCTTTTTCACTCTGCCACTTGCAGCTGTGTTTTAGCAAGCGAGAGGAGGGATAGACCAGGAGAGACAAATTCAGGTATCAACCACTGCCACCTGCTTTTGCTGCCTTTTTTGTCCATCATGCTAATCATGTTCTCACAACTAACTTTGATTGAGAGCTTATTTTCAAACACTGCGTTACTCCTATGAAACATTATTCTTTTTTACCAACGGGTGAAATATCAGACTAATAAAATAATTTAGTAAATATTTTATTCTTGTACCAGAAGACTTATGTGCATCTGGCCAAATTGCATTTCCTATCTGGCCAAATAACCAAAAAATGGTGATAGCTGGATGAAACTCATTAACCCATGATCTGGGAAATTTCAATATGACAACTGAAAAAAAAAAAAAGGCTTGGGAAAAAAAATCGTCTGTGCTTTTCATGTTTAAATATGACTCAAGCTGAGAAAGTCAGTGCAGAGCCCCACCAGAGTGATTTATTCTCGTACTCTGAAATGTCCTATGGATTCTATTAGGTTTACCTTTACCATCGGAGGAACGATGGACCACTGTAAGATAAAGCTGTAAGATAAGCCCCTTTCTGATCAGTCTTATTAAAGGTTTTGCTCCTATTGTGAAGTGTGAGCAGGCATGCTTTTAATGGTTTTAAATCTGCGGGCAGAGCTTATCAATAAACACGCGCTCATGGGAAAGCCATTCACTCTCCTTTTCATCTGGGGGCTCTTAGTTTCTCTTTTTATGGTAGGGTTTGTATCTGTTCTTAGTTGCCAGTGCTCTTCCACATCTTTCCTGATATTCATCAACCTGTAGAAAATGCTCTATAAAATCCTACAGAGCTCAGCATGGTCTGTAGGAAACCTTAATTCCCTAGACATTTCTCTACTTGGATGTACTTTGCAGAGCAGAGTACCATTCCTTTTGATAAAAGTAGGAGCTAACTTCACGAACAAGTCTCCGGTCGGGCGAGGAGACTGATGATTATAACTTACATATATTTTCTGTTTTCGGAAGGTTTTGAGATGAGATGATTTGAAGGCTTTTAGTGAAGTACTCTAACTGCCGACAAGGGCAGCTTAACATACCAAGGCATTGAATCAAAACATCTTGTTCATGCCTTGAATGGAAGGAAACTATTCACACGTTGGTTATTTGGGAGTAGCTGCTCCTTTAGCTTTGCTGTGCTACAAGCCCCTGCTTTTGGCTCCAAAGTCTGAGCTACATTCATCACAGTACAAGTATGCAGCTCAGTGACAGAGCGCGGCCGGGGGGCATTACCAAACCCAACGCAAAACAAAGGTGGGAGTATAGCTTAAACACAGGCCTAGCTGGTTCTGATTGCATCCTGCAGATAATAAGGCCTGTTAAACCCCTTTGGCAGCAAAATCTTTATCTTCGTTCCACGGACTACTCCTTTGTCTTCATCCCACAGAAAGTTAGGGAGATCAGAATTTCAGGGCTCGGTGGGGAGGGTCCTACTCCCAGTCACAGGGCAGAGGGGAGGTGCTACTCCTCACTATCACGTTTTTCTGATGCAGAACGGCTGCTTTTTCCGCTGTGGCAATCGTTCATTTCAGAGCTGACAAGCTGGTTCGTCTAGGTGGAGCTACTGGGTGCCCCCGCTGTCTCGCTGGCAGCCGTTCAAGTGAAGTAACGTTGCATTCCTGCGATGGAGGGCTGGGAGCGGCAGCCTTCTCCGTGACACTGCGCCCGCGTCTCCCCAGTGCCATGTATCCTGCCTGGATAGAGTGACAGCCGCGGCATTCCCGCTGCAGTCCTGCCGTGCCCCAGAGCCCTGCCCTGCAGTTGTTGTAACTCAGTCTGTGGGATCTTGCAGGACAACGGAATGAATCCAGGTCTGTGGAATGTGCTAGGAGCTCTCTGTAGAAGATGAACGTCTCGATCTTTCACTGATGGTTTTCCCCAGCGTAGTTGGAGCTGCTTACTGGGGATGCCATGGGCTTGCCGGAGCTCATCTCATGGCCAAGCCTACATAGACCGTGCGAGAGCCTGTGCCATGGACTGTGCTTTAAACCTTGTGGCAGCTTCCTCAAGGAACACAGTGCATGCATAAAAGAGTTTATTTGCAGACACTCAGATTCTTATCTTTGCCAGCTGATGCTCGAAGGATGGTTTCCCTCACAGCCAGCTTGCTTGGAAGGACATGAATGCTCCACCAGACAGCCCAGGAGGATTTGGGTGGTGGGGATGATTGATTGCTCTGAACTGCCACAGCCAAACCCCTCACACCGAGCTGCCCTGCTACACTCCTGTGCTCCTAGATGGTTTTGTTCATGGTGTTTACACTTAGCCTTGGCATTTACACTGAAAGAGATTCACAGGGGAACCCAAAGTATACAGTGTTAGAGCAGATGCTCTTTGCCATGTAGCCTCCAGACAGCCCTTCTGGACAACAAATCTGCCATGGTTTGTTTCTTTTTCACAATGGACCTTGAAGCATTACAAAATCCTTAGGCTTTTAGTCCTCTTTAATGTAGCGTTAGGTCACCGCTTCCATTTGTAACTCGAGCTGAAGAAAAAAACTCTGGGGGAACAAAGAGAAATAGTGAAACATTTCAGGGCACTGCTGATACTGAGTAACTATTTTTGTGCTTGTACATACCATTTGCACAACATTTTTAGCGCAGGGATTGGCAAATCCTGTCTCCTCAAGCCAATTGATGCAGTTAGCAGAACACAAAAATCTGCTTGTGAATTCACAGATCTTTAGCACAGCTGATTTTGGAAAGTGGTGAACTATAGTTCTTTAAGTGTCAAAAATTCATATTCGTATCCAGAAAATGGTAGCTGAGGTGGACAAGGTGATCCTTTTGCTGTCACTGTAACTTTGTGAGGGCTTTTTAGAAAAAGCTGATTTAGGCCATTTTTCAGCCATGGGAGCTTTAAGGAAACCAAACCAAGAATGCAATAGCTTATATGCTTGATGAAGCTGCCTAGCTGAAGTGACTTTTTAGTTAGCTGATTGATCTCCATTTATTCATCAGTCTCTAGTCTTCTGGCATATCCTGGGAAACCCAAAGAATCCACTGCAAGGTGCATTAATTGAATAACTCATCAAAATAGTAGAGACAGTGGATTGAGATGGGTATAAAAAAGAAGCAGACATGGAAACTGAAACTCTGAGATTGCCAAATAAAAACTAAAATGTTTGAGTTGCTGCCTTTTTGCCCATAACCTTGAAGTGAAACATTTCTCTTAGTAAACTAATGTCAGGTGAACTTACCTATCTGAAGAATGGCTCTTGAGAGGCCAAGATGAATGCCAAGCATGTGCATAGCGTTCTTGTTATCAAGTGCTTTCCTGAACTGGGACCTACGATTTTAAATATTCTGACTATTTTAAATATTCCCTATTTCAAATATAAGAAGTGAATCAGAAGGGGCTGCAGGGCTTCACAGCAGCACTGCTCAGGCGGCTGTGAGAGCTCTGAGGGAAGAAAAGGAATCCCAGTAATTGCGATACCTGCAGGAGAGGGAGGACAAGCTGTGGGGAAAAAATCAGGCACACTATCCATTTTGAGAAAGGGATTTAATTTTAAAAAAATAAAATAAAAAAATAGGGATTTAATTTTAAAATTAGCGGTTTAATTTAAAAAACAGGAGGAATTCTGGCGCGGTGCATTAGCAGTGACTACCCACACATGCATGAGAAGTAACAGGCCTGTGACAGGGTGCATGAGGGCACAGGGACAGGCAGATCCACAAGCACAGGGACCGATGGCTGTGGGAAGAGGGGTCTGATAGAGGAGCCAGCTGAAGCCGTCTGTGACAGCAGCGATGCACAACCTTATTTACAATGAGACATAAGCACCTGAGGGAGGGAGCACTGTGAAAACTGCCGACCTACATGTATGAATTCATACTGGATCAAACACAGTGCCCATAATGACAACGACATTAAATTATTCTTGTTGTTGTTTGTCTTGCAATTGTTCACTCCTCCTTCTCCTTATTAATAGTATGAATCAGGTTATGTGCCCAGAGTGTGCTTCACATTGTCAGAAAAGACCTGAGCGAAAGATGTCCCAGCCTTGCCCACATGTTAAGGCACGAGTCTTCTAACTGGCAATGGTCCCAAAGCTATTTATTTCCACAATACTGCACAAACAGGACTGGTTGCTTCTTATCATAGCTGAGAAATGCTAACTAGCAAACACCAAAGTCCTAGTAAAGAAAAGGCACAGGTTGTGACCTTCATATATTAACGAATAATAATAAATGAGTGAGCAAAGCAGACAAGTTTTCACCTGTGGACAGGTGTTTGGTACAGCTCCGGTTTCCACCTGTTAAGAGAAGCTGGTTGTTGAAGTAAAGTTAGATAATTCATGCCAGTCAGTACATGGCAAGAAGGAACCTCTTCTCCTGGTGAGGATATTACCTGAGAATGAGGAACAATTAACTTGCATCTTTGTAAAAAATATGTGTGTTTCAGCCATTGCTACTCTTGTCAGTTTTAACTGCTCTACATTAAAATCCCAGGTAAAACAACACAACAGCAGCACAAAAATAAAATAAAATAAAACAAAACAAAGCCACTTTTAGCAGGAAAGATAATGCCTAAGAAGTTGATGCAAGGAAAAGTTATATGCTTAAAGATAAGAGCAGATTACTTAAATTCACTACATTCATATGCAAACTGTAGTATAAAATCTTAAAAGGCAGAAAGCTCAAATCTAAGAATTGCAGAAAAAGGGATATAATTTGTAAGCAAGGAAGGTAGGATGATCACCAAAGAATGTTATAGTTTCTTTTTTTAACAACATCTCCAGTATTCTCATTTACTGTTTTATTTGATTTTAAAGTATACAGATTATGGTAATTTTATATGCTAGTGTCCCAATTAAAGCTAGGTTTCTCTTCAGTTTATACAATACATTAAAACACAATTGACTTGAATTCTATGACACTGTTATACTTTAAATTGATTATAATGTCTCAAACATGGTTTTGGAGACCGTTACCTACCAAATGTGAATACCAAAAAAATAACCTGGTTTTCTGTTTTTGTGATTTTACCCAAAACAGTGCAGCTGGGTTCCTTGCTCAAAGATAAATTATTACTTTTTTTAAATTGCATTTATAAAAGCAAATACAATTTTCAGTCTTAGGATATGAAAGTGTTCCAGCCTATATAACTCCTACTGCCTACTTTCAAAAAATTCCCTTGTTCTGAAGTCAGTTCAGTGGCTATTAGGAGTCGTCACTGATGTAAATTCCATCTTGTTTATGAAAACATTTCAAACAAAGCATTGATTGTCCAGAGTTTCTAAAAAAAGTTAAAACCTATAAAATGTTGGCATTACTACTATTTGGGGCATGAGAATGAAGTGCATATAAATCATAGTTTATTGGCACAGTCTTTTATACACAGAAAGAAGGCTCTGCTGAAAATGGAATTCATCAATGTACTGTAATTCCCCTCTTTTATAGATTTGTTTTTAAAGTATTCCAAATCAGGAAAAAATCTGAAGCAAATCTTAGTCTACAGTAGGAGTCAGGGGCACAAGAAGTCTTTTACGAAGTAGGTTAGCTATTGTAGAGGGGCAGAGTAGGCAGCATTTGGGGGAATCAATGTGGATGGAAAGGCCTCCATGTGAAGCTTTGGGAGGGAAGGTCATTTGTGTAGCTGATGTCTGTCCATGCAATCCCACCCACATCTCTATTAGCCTGAGAGACAGGAATCTGTTGCTCCATTTTGTAGGAAGAGTCCTCCTATCAGCATTTAGGAAAGGTAACAGTTTACTGAAGGCTTTCACAGGAGGAGTCTGTCCCTTCCTACCCATCATGAGGTGGGTGAAAGAGGCCTTTTATGCTGACAGATTTTCCTCTTAACAGCAGGGGAATTTTCAGGCAACATTTTGGCAAACCTTAATCTGCAGCCCCTCTAGTAAGGACAAGGAGAGGAATTGCTTGCCAATATTTGGCCAAGCATGTGAAGCCACCCTTGTGCCTCATACACCACTGCTTTGCTTGGTCAAAGGCTGGTGAAAAACAAGAAACTTCTTTCCTGGTCCAGGCCCAGACGAGGTGTCACCCAGGCCAGGTCTATCTACATCCACCCTGAACAAGAATTAACAGCATCGTTTGTTGCTTTAAAATGGCATTCCAATGGGAAATAAGTGTTCAGGTCTTACTGCGGGAAGTGACATAATTCTCTTGGATTTTGTGAGTAGCTTGGTCTTAGCAACAGGAAGGTTTTGAAGGTGTTGGTCATCTAATCATTCTAAGAATCCTGTGTTTAAAACATCTGGTTTTAAAAGTTTCACCGCTGTTAGAACCTGTAGGATAACTGCAGTACCCTAGTCTCAAAGGATGTGCCCCACTGGATGGTAAAAAAAACAACAGCACAAACTATACAGGACCATTCCAGTCCTGAGAACAGAGCATCCCATACTTGCATTGCTGCAGTTCTAGACGGCTAAAATATCACTGAAGTTACACAAGAGTAAAACAAGAGAAACAGCAGTGAACCAGCCCAAGAATTCTCCCGGATAATTCTTTCCTTTTTCTTTTCCAGTAGCAAAATTATTGGCAGCCACCAGGGATCAATGCTGTAATGAGCCTTGAAGTGCTGCACTGAAGAGCAAAAGCTCTAGCAACCCAAGCAATATTCTATTAAGTCATTTGACTGGACTGCAGGGCTTGTGGGTGGGATTCTCCCAAGTGAAAAATACGGTAATGCCACAAGACTAAGTCCTTACTATTTCTTGGAATTTTAGTAACAGCCATAAAATTCGCTGTTGGCACCTGAATCTTTAGAAGCACTAAGCCAGTTAAACAATCAAGCCTCAGTCCTGCTGCTCTTCTCCGCATATGATGCTTATTAAAATACATGTGGTGAAGAGCTTCATGAATGGATTCCAGAATTTTCAAGCAGAAATGCATAAAATCAGGTTAATAAATCCACATCTAAATTTTTTAAAAGGTTATGCTCATTTTCTGATTTTCTTGAGCTTGTGAAAATCTCAAATGCTAGAGCTTTTGAAAGAAAAAGTCGAGCCAATTTATGCAGGTCTTTAATCTGAGTTAGGGTCTGCATTAAGAGCTTTTTCTAGAATTGTCCATTGTAGGCATCAAGACTAGTCCCATGAAGGCTAAAGGAGGCACGGTCTGGCAGACCTGATGTGTTCTGAGTTGATCCTAGTTCTCTGGAGCTAAAATACCACAGGAGAGATGATTAAGATGATGTACATATGGCTAATGAGGATGCTTTCTATTCTATCTGGAAATTTGGCTCACAGATTGACATGGAATATTCCCACTGGAAGCACAATATTTCCATCCATCTTAACAAAGTGGTCCATCACTGGCCATGTGGCATAACTCTTTCAAGACCCTGCCTGTACTAAATAAATTCATCTTCACAAAAGTCAAGGGAAAAATAAATGTAGGAAATCAGAAAACTGAAGAAAAGCTAGCAAAAGCACAGCCATTTTAACAAGATCTTGGCAACTTGTGTAAGTTAGAGTGATTGCATACATGCATAAGTCGTGCCAGCTTGTCTGCACACACAGCATGTAATATCCACATCCAGAAATGTTGTGTTCCAGCCCAAGGATTCTTCATTTAAAGCAGACAATGAATGAGTTGCACAGTTCTGCCTGTGGTTGTCTTCTGTAGTGTTTGTGCATATTTTTCAGCCAGAAGATCTGTTTAGGAGAGCCAAAACTATGTATACTGACGGCAGTTGCAGAATTGGGCGTGAGAGCGCTAGGCAGCCCTATGGCTTGAAAAAAATGTAGCATGGAGACAGGAAAGAGACACAGTTATCAGGACAAGGACTTGTGCATGTGTCAGAATAGCCTGTGCATCAGGGAGTGTGTAATTCAGCCACACTGTCCTCTACTGGCTAAGCCTGGATCTCTGAAAACAATGATGTCTTCATGCTGTTTTCATTCTTCGGTGCCCAATTTAAGGCATTTCAACAGAATCACTTTCAAACAGCCCATTTCCTTTACCCTGTCTCTCTCCACCCTGAATACTTTGAAAAACCAAGAAATCAGAGTCTTTATGACTATCAAAGCTTCGTGGTGTTTACTCTCCGAATCTTGTCCTAAGACCTCTGTCAAAGGCAAGGAAGAGTTTTGAGATGGCAAATTTCAACGGATTTAATTTATTGCCTGTTACTGAACTTTTAATTACTGATTCTGATATTTTTATAAAAAATGAAGCCACTTAGAGGAAAACACCTCAGCTCAACTCTGTACACCTGTCCTCCCCTCTTTCTGGTCTCCAATCCCCTTTCTGTGGGCCACACTCAGTCCTTTTGGGGAGGTGAGGGCTGGTGCAGGACACAGGGGTGAGCAGACAGTGGCTGCTTTTCTTTTTTCACTCCTTGCTTTGTACTCAGTTGTCCCAGAGTGGGTTCCTCCACCAGCTGCCGACCTGTCAGAGTCAAGCCTCCTCCTCTTTGCCCTTGCTGAGGTGGCTTTTCTTCCTCTGGCCCCTTATCAAGATCCTATTTTGCTCCAGCATTTTTCCCACTCTGCCATCTCTCCTCTCTCGTCCTGCTCTGGTGTGGTTTTCTCTGTCTTTCTCCTCCTCCTCTAGTGGTGTTGTCTCTTTTTCTCAGCATTTACCTCCCTTTCTTAAACACCTTTTCACAAAGGTGCCAGAAACTCCTGAGATTGGTTCAGCATTGCAGGTGGAGCTGGCTGCAAGCAGCTGTGTCCAACACAGGGTGATCCATGACGTCCTGCCGCAGAGACGGCCCCACAGCCACACCACTGCCAAAACTCTGCCAATTCTGCCCAATACACACCTCAAGTACCCCTTGGTAATTAAAAAAAAAAAAATCTGACCTACTTCTAGTTCTACATTTCCTCCAATCTGGGGAATTTATGCCTTCACAAAAGCCTTTATATTTCTGCATACAAATATTTCTGGTATCTTTGGAAAGATTGGCCTGATGAGATCTAAGATAAGGAATCTGAATGAAAGCAGGCCATTCTACAGCTGGCCCTGCACAGTCCCCGTCCCCCAGGCGGGCTGCTCCGGAGGGCTCCAGCTTGCAAGCTGGCTGCTCTGTGCTCTGCGTGGCTCCCGCAGACACCAACAACGTGTCTGCCGCTTTCAGGTTCTGGACGACAGCTGAGACCGACCGAGCCTCCAGGAGATGCTGATGCTGATGCTGATGCAGATGCAGAGGAGGAAGATTCTGTGAGTT